>BMAV01009282.1:71684-163243 GCA_019973955.1 Trichonephila inaurata madagascariensis
AAAAAAAAAAAAAAAAAAAATCGTAAGAAATGGAAAATATCATAATTTTTTGTAAAGAATGGATTACACCGTATCGTGGCGAAATAAATGATATTTCCGATTATGTAATTATTTTTTTGTCTCAGTTTGATAGAAAGAATAAAATTGGTTTTTAAAAAAGTTCGAAAAATCGGAACTTCTTTAAGCTCAATCCGATAAGATGCTCAGCAGAATAAAAAGCTAACAGGGTCAAAGGATTTTTAATTAATATCTTTTTAACTAACTGTGATATCGTAATATAAATGGTCAAAACATGCATTGTCATCGAAACTAAACGTGTATACAAAATTTCAGCTCAATTGGTTGAAGACATCAGCTTCAAAATTGAGTTGCAAGATTCCTACCGAACAAATTACTTTAATTAATATCTTTTTAACTAACTGTAATATCGTAATATAAATGGTCAAAACATGCATTGTAATCCAAACTAAACGTGTATATAAAATTTCAGCTCAATCGAAAACCGGGAAGTGGATCAAATTTACCTTGCAAGATTTGATTACAGACCGACTGACAACGGGACAGGTGAAACTAAATAAAAGCTTGTAATAATGAGTATATCAATATTATTCAATTCAGGAATGTCCCAGACAGAACTTTCGAATGAACCCGATTATGAATACATTCCACAAATATAATCCTGAAATATTTAAATAAGATGATAATTATTGAGGATTTAGACTGCTTTTGAAGAAACTGTATTGAATCTAATGGAAAAAGGAAGTTTAATTCCACCTTTCATTTTCAATGGTTTAATTTTTGCTTTCAATTCAAGCAAATGCATGCGTTTAGAATACTCGAATACGAATATAAAACTTATAATAATATTCCTCTGATTTTACAACTAAACATACATTTTCAAATAATTCTCTAAAACTATTTGCTGTATATATACCGTTTTTGAAGTGATAACTTCTTTAGGCGCGTTTTGCTGAAGAGTGAATCTAAATTAAGCATCAGGATTGGCTGCGTTACGCTCAATCTGGTTTATTTCGCTCCAGTCGGCAGTCGTGCTCGGGTCGGAGGCGCTCGCTTAGTTCTGAACTGATAAATTTCAGGCGCGTGTTGTTTTTAAGTAAAAATTTCGTGCATACTTTTTCCCATTCAGTTTTATTTTCTTTATTTAAGTATTACTGCCATGCAGCCCGCTTCCACTCAGCTCGAGTAGTGAACGAAAAAAGAGGAGCTCGTGAAAATATATATTTTTTTTTTAAAAAAAGATTATTCTTTAGGATATTGTGAAGAAAAGAAGGAACGAAACATGCGATATATTTTTTGATTCAGCGGAAAAAGCATTTAAGCACAATATGTGCCAAATGAATTGAAATCCGAAATTTTAATGAAGTTAACTGGCGATAAAGTTATCAATATTTTTGTTTATATTAGTGATGATAACTAAGAGATTACGAAAAAGTAAAAGCATTAATTGTGAAAAAGCACGAATCCTCTTCTTTTGTTTGCTTAAAGAATTTTAAGAAAAGTAAACGGCTCTAAGGGCATAAGTTTTCCTAGGCTTGCATAAAATACGGCGGTAAAAAAGTTATATAAATGATTCTTACTTATACACTCACTTCCAAAAGTTAAGCACGAAGATGTAAAATGCAAAAAATTCAACAAATACTTATTTGATTGACACAAAATTTGGAAGTAAAGTAGCATATATATATAAAACAAAATCAATAATTATATACAGAAATGAAAACAATATTAAATTTTTGTAAGTTATCAGATAATGTCATACTGGAGACTTAAACAGAATTATGTATAAAGTGAAAATAAACAGCATAAAATGAAAAAAAGGACATAATAGGGTATGTGATCCCCCTCATCTGTATGTAAGGTTTGCACCTTTTGACCATGCTTTCAATTAGGTGGTCAACCACCGCAGAATTAAGCAATCGCCATTCTTTTTGTAGAACAGTTTCCAGCTCAGTAAGAGTGGCTGGAGGTGGGAAACGTGAAGATACTGCACGACCGAGAGCATCCCAAAGATTTTCAATGGGATTAAGGTCGGGCGAATATGCTGGCCACGCCACACGCGCAATCTCTTCTCTCCAGGTAGTCATCGACGATGTCAGCTCTATGGGGAAGTGCGTTATCGTCCATTAAAACCAAAGTACTACCAATTGCTGCAGTGTACAATCTCACAAAGGGTTCTAGGACTTCATCTCGATACCGGACAGCCGTCACAGAACCCCGTTTAAAGATGTGCAGGTCGGTGCGGTATCCTAATGAAATCCTTGCCCACACCATAATGCTTCAGCGTCGGAATGCGTAATGTTCGGCGATGTTTTGGGGCTGATTGCGTGCTCCTTGTTTACGCCATATCCTTATACGCTTGTCATCTGGCTCCAGAGCAAATCTTGACTCATCAGTAAACATGACATTGCCCCAGTCAGACACAGTCCAATTGCCATGTTCCCGGGACCACTTTAATCGTGCCCCTCTTGACTGGACGGATAGAGGAACACAAACTCGAGGTACCGGGGCATACAGTCCATTCATATGTAATCTTCGGCGTACAGTAGTTGCAGATATATCCTTACCAATAGACGCTGTAACCATAAATGTCACACGTGTGGAGGTCGCTCTGCGATTCCACTTGGCTACATAGCAATATATCGATCTTCCGCGGGGGTTGTAACCCTTGGGCGACCCCCTACGGGCCTTCGGACAACTGTCTGTGTGGTTTGGAATTGTTTCCATAAACGTGAAATTACAGAATGATGAACGCCGAAGAAAAGAGCAACATCTGTGATCGACTGTCCTGCTTCATTGCGCCCCACAGCACGTCAGGGCTCAGTATCTTCCATTCATTTTCTGGAAGTCATAGAAACACGTACGTCTTGAAAACAAATCTTGAAACACAACAATTGAAAGTTTTAAACACCTTCTATCAGCACTTACACAATCAACTTCTGTAACCCTTCATAAAGCTGGCCTCTTATAAAACTGCCCTTTTTGCATATTTCTTGACATGAAAGCACAATTGGCTGTTACCTAACATATTTGCATACTTCCCTCTACCTCTGCAGCGAACTGCATCCTCTTCAATTCTGATTGGCTTCCGGAAATTAGCATTTTCCTCTCCGTGCTTAACTTTTGGAAGTGAGTGTATTATTGCAAAAACATTGGCGACGTTATATGAAAGGACGAATATGGTTGCCAATTCTGCGCGTACGACACATGGGAAGCCAGGGTTGCCAACTCTGCGAGTTATCTTGAACCCTGGCATTATTACGATAGTATGTATATAAGTACCATATAAAATATATATATATATTATATAAATATAATCTACATAAATAATTTATGTATAAATAATTTTAAATAATTGGACTAATTGACATTTAAAATTGCATACACTCATATATAAATATATAAGAATGCACAATTACCTAAACATTGCCCTTTACACAAAATGGATAAAATATACAAATCCACCGATGAATGGACACAAAAAAGAGAACTACTTAACGCTCGCATGCGAAAGTGTCGTAAAAGAAAACGTAGCACATCCTAACCATTGGACTAACTTGTCCAGAATAAACCAGAAGTTTTCACTTTTATCGTGTGGTGATTAGCACACACACAATTATTTAAAATATTAGATTGTAACGGATAAGATATGCAAGAGATATCCTAGATTATTCATTACGTTTGTATGATGATCTCTGAAAATATAGACCGTTTGTATAATTCGAATGCCTAATCATAACTAAATATTTTCTTAAGGAAAAACACGCTTTATCCAAAGTCGTATCCCACGGAATCTTCCCATCTACCTTGAATTTATTTTTATCCGCACATCCAGATATTTCCCAAAGATATCTATGGCACGTGTGGAGTGCGATGTATTTTTTTTAACCTAAGTGAAATAGTCATCAATGGAGTGATTGTGTGATTAATAGCACGGCTATTGAAGATCACGTTAGCGAAAAAATCACTGTGAAATTATTGAATTTGTGAGGTCACAGCACCTAATGATGTGAGGAAGGTATCGACAGAGTTGTTTTTAAAATAAAGATGTTCTGCAAATAAAAAAAAAATTCTCCTTGATTGTTATGCACAGAAAAGAACAAGTTTTGTACCATTTTGGAATCTTAACTAAATGGACCAACTTTTGAGATGGTTGTGTGCATATAATAGTTTTCTTTTTATGGAGAGTCAAAGTTATAGGTGACATCTTTTTCTCAAATCCCGACTCATACAATTACCTTAAGTTTAACTAAACCAGCAAAGCATTTTGCTCGATTTGTGACTGTGATTCTTGCATGGCTATGGAAGATCACGTTAGGGCAGCGGTTCTCAAACTGTGGGGCGGGCCCCACTAAGCGGGTGTGATATACCAATCAATGGGGCGCAAACGTATCAAAAAGTCGAAAATAAAAAATTCTTTTTTTAAAAATTACTAATTCACTGAAAGAAAACAAAACAAAAATACATTCTGACATAATAAAAAGTAAAATACATATTTGCACTAATATAATATACTTATAAATGTATCAGTACTGCACAATAAATTTGATAATTAATTCATCAATAATATGTTAAGAATTACAAGAGACCCCATTGTCATATACAAAATTTAATACTCATCTTGATAATTTGTGCCACTTATAATTAAAATAGTATTGTAGAGTTTTACATCAAAAAGTACATTATATTTTTGAATCCAATACATTCCTATTGTATGGAGGGGGACGCGATGAAAATCAGGATTGAAAATTGGGTCGCAAATATTGAAAGTTTCAAAATCACTGCATCAGGGAAATAATCAACAGTACCTAATGATATGATAGAAGATGTCAATTTCCCACATTTTCAAAAAGATGCTAATCATCACTTAACCCAGAGCTAGGGAATTTATTTATTTATTTTCCCAGAACTCGTATGACTCTGCTGGACATTGGGTTTTCGGGTCATCCTGTGTAGTTTTGAATTTCTTGCAATTATTCATTTCAAATATAAAAACGACTCCGATCAGGTATCATCGGGATTGAATGTGGGATACATTTCAGTCTTACGGTAATGAATTTTGATTGTTAACTCAATCATCAATCAATATATTTCTTTGTAATGTTCAAAATAAATCCCAGAGAATCCCACAGCACAATAGAAAACGCTATATTTTTAAAACATGGTTTCTTTTTTGATTTTATCGTTTTACAAATTATACTGTAGTGTAATTATTTCGAATTTCAATAAATATAGCGGATCGGCCTTAAAAGTAAATACAGAGGCATTAGTTAAAGATATCCGAAATTTCTACTTTCGAATATTTTTAGGAGAAAAGTTAAGCTAGGTTAATAAATAAAATATTATTGTAATACCAAAAGGAATAAATTCAAAGTTTACTTATAGGACTGGATCAGAAGAGAAATTTATGCTTATTTTTGAATTTCGTTTTGAAACTACAATAACTATATTATGATTACTTATAAATAAAAAAAAATTGCTTATTTTTTGGAGTTTATTGTAGAGATATGATTGTCTAATAAACGCAGTTTGCTTAAAGTATTTGAAGTAAAATGCAAAATATGTATTTGTGGCACCATCACTATCGTTTATTACTTGTAAGTAGCACCACCACATTGTAAATAGACTCTGCTATTTTTTATCTTTAATTATTTTCATATATGTTGCTCGTGCTGGGTGTGTGTTTGATAATTACCACTATTTTAATTTTTCTTTTTTGTATATATGTTTGTATTAATTCAATAAACCTTACCATGCTTATCCGACTTGGCTGCGTTCTTTGGCTATGTAGATTAGCTTACCCCCTCATATTCAAATCCTATTTAACAAATGCTTTTAAATCACGGAGAAAACTGCATAATTTTTACAATAAATAACAGGCAAAATCTTTTTAAACGTTTCTTTTTGTTGTGTTTAATATGTAAGTTCAATGTTTGAGTGCTTGACTTATATATATATGCACAATACTGTCCATTAAAATTACACATGATGGAGGAAATATATAAACATTAAAATCGCATGAAAGAAAGATGCTGGGATATGCGAATGGTTAACATTTAAGAGCATTTGAATCCTGCGAGAAGGAGAAATGGCCTCTCAAACTGTGAAAAAAAAAAGTTGCAAAATGGGTATTTCTTTCGGAAATGCATTTAAATGTAGGTTGCTTGAAAGA
This sequence comes from Trichonephila inaurata madagascariensis, assembly GCA_019973955.1. NCBI lineage: Eukaryota > Metazoa > Arthropoda > Arachnida > Araneae > Nephilidae > Trichonephila > Trichonephila inaurata. The sequence continues at coordinate 77,875 of BMAV01009282.1, forward strand.
AGATTGTGTTATGTCTCTAATAAAAAGGGGAAACGGCTACCACAGCACGTGTCAGAATTCTATAGAGGTGACCTATAGACGAAAAAAATTTCTGTTGTTGTTGTTTCTTATCCTCAAATATGATCTGGCATATGTCAGATCAGCTCCAAAAGGTTGTTGACCATAAAAAAATCTATGATTATAAGAGGATCGAATGTTAAGTCCCTATTAGAAAGTTCGATGCATCTGAAAATGTGATCCGGTGAAGCTGGATAGTCACAGCATTTCTTACAAGTGTGAGGTGGATTTTTCTGCCATTTTCAAAAAGACATTTCAAGTGGCTATTTGTTAGTCTAGCCAGAGCAGTCTGGTTGCCACGGTCACATGTGATTTCCAGCAGAGAGCCAGGGGATGTTCCTGTGTAGCAATGTGTGTGTGTGTGATGCGCAGGTGGAATACGCCATATTAAGTTTAGTTTACATCTAGTATTAGAATACAGTTCTTGATAAGAGAGTGAAGTGCCAGTAGGCGTTTCATTATCACTAACCACTTTGGCCAGTCTATCTCTCTCAGCGATTTCATTACCTTTAATTTTAACATGTGATGGTATCCATATGAAATAGGCATCGTGGGTCTAAGAGATCTTCCTCGGTTTAACCAGAATAGAACGATGGTTTCATCGTTTGATGAGGAGCATTCCGCTTAGATGTTGTAGTGCACTGTGGCTGTCCTATAAAATACATAGCTGTATGAAAAATTTCTTTTTTTCGAAAACGTTCTTATTTTTTTTTAAATTTCTTAATTTTAAATCAAAATTATTTTTCAAGATCAAATACTTTTAAAATCGAGATATATTTTTATCGCTTACATCTTCCATTACTTTTTTTCAAAAAAAAAGGAAAAAAAAAAAAGTTTTAAATAATGTTGCCGATTGCATCAACTAAATCCTTCCTATCATATTTTGAGGCATCAAAAATACTTCAGAAACAGTGTTTTTTACTAATATCGGCTCTGAACACGAAAGGTTAAATACTAGCATAGTTTTCAATAACTCATTGACATTGTTTTCTCATAATAAATATTAATTAGATTAGAAAGAGTGATATATAAATGGTTGCAAAATATTTTTAATTAAACTATTTATTTTTATTTTAATTTATAAAATACCTAGTTTTCGTTTATTCTAAAAGTACTATGTTGAAGCAAAAAAGTACAGAATTATCACATCTGTTCTTTTGCTATCAAAGTTACAGAAATTTACAAAATAATAAAGATGAAGTACCGATTTTTTCACGGAGTTTAGCAAATTCTGGAAGATAACTAAGATTAGAATATGATGATTTCCTTTTATTTCAAATATTTTTAGAAAAAAAAATAATAAATCATTCTAAAAAATGGTTAAATAACTAAAAATGACTTCTAGCTTTTTTTTAAATGTATTTTCGAATAAGATTAGACTATGAAAACAAACAATAAGGAATTACTTTTGTAGGTTCGATTATCTTCACAAATTTGCTATTTTGTAAATTGGACAACAAACTTCAACAGTGTAAGTTTGAAGTATCATTAAAAAACTTAAACTTAAAAATCCATCTACATTTAATTACAAAATTTTTTTGGGAATCTGAAAATTGGAAAAGAAATAACTTTTTATGCTATATTTTTTAATTAAAATTACTAAACTTTATTTTAAAATGTACAAACATTTGTTACTCATGACAAATGCATAAAGAATTTTCCAACATGCGTAAATTATTTTTCTCTTAATAGAGAAATAATCATAAGCTGAATGATTTTTAATTAGAAAACTACCCAGAAAAAAGTCTGATTATTATATGCTTTATAAAGTCAAATTATGAGAACAACGTATATTTTATTACCATGCTTTTATTAACTCGCTTTCTTGTCTGTCTGTCCAGGTGGAATTTTGTAATTGATTTTTAACTAACTTCCCGATAAACTAGAAACACGAAATTTGGACCATAGCTCAGAAGTGGATGACAATGCATGAAAAATGTATTTTATATTTTTTAGTCCGTTATAAAAACATGGTACATTAAAAAAAATTTTTTATTAAGAATACTTGTTTGATTAAAAATAAATAAAAATAAAATTAATCAATAAATTGACATTTGATGGTCAAAATGTTTTTCATTTTTAAACATTGTTAACGTGAGAATTTTAAAGAGTTTTAAAGGCGAAAAAATTTAAAACATCTATTTTTTCACTGATTTATGATATGAAAATAAATTACCTACAGTTTAGTATCTCTGTTTTATATTACTCATATAATATTTGACTTTTCGTGTTCCAATTTCCAAACTGATACTGATTGCATTTTTTGGATTGTATTTAAGAATTGTGAATATAGCTAAAATTTATTCCACTTAAGCCTTTTATTCTTATAAATCATTCAAATGATAAAAAAGATCTCCAGATGAATGATAACTTGAATATATACAAAAATTAATTACATACTAAAGCTTAACCAATATAGATTACCCGTTACAATTCTTTTCTTAGACTGGAAAAAAGATATTTAGAATAATTACAAAAGATGCCAACTTTAGCAACATAACTTTAACAACAAACGATTATATATCAGCAAACAAATTAGAGTTCCATTAATTATTGAATTAAAACAGATGATAATAATATGAAAGAAAATTTTCAACGTAAACAATATCTATATCAACTGTATAATTTAAATAATAAGTTAAAAAGTAAATCAAAATAAACAAAAGAAATTTAAATAGAACTGAATACCTTACAATTGAAACAAGAATATTTTATTTTAGAGTTTAAACGCATTCCATTTCTTTATAAATACTAAAGTAACGAAATACTTTAACATTAAAATGTTATTGTGTTGTTCAATCTTCGTGACATTTTAAAATTTCTAAGAAATGAAATCTTACAGGAAAAATTTAATGTTATTTATCTTAATAATTTGATATTATTTACTCATATATTCTATTTAAGATTTTGACTTTGTTTTGCTTTATAAATAAGTAGAACACATAACATTTATGCTTTGAAAGATATAAAAAAAGTCTGTGAGGCTTGCTTTCACTTTTATTAATTCATTTAATACGAATTTGTTCATTTCTATCAATTCCATTTGTTCCAAGAAGCCAAAATTCCTTTCTTAAAGTTGTTTGGGCAAATGTATTAAGAATTGAAGTGAGTTGCCTTTTTTTATGTAATAATGTTCTTGAATATCATTGAAATACAAATTTAATGTGGCGAGTTGAAAAGATTTACTATGCTAACTCTGACGATACATCATGTAAATTTTACTCTTACAGTACATCTAAAAAATCTTGACTTAGAACTCCTTTTTAATATCATGAATTCTTAATTACAGCTTGTTTTTGTCTTCCCAAGTTTGGTAAATTAGTTTTAATTCAGCTGCCTCTAAGTCCAAACTTACTTTTAAACTAAAAGTTTGTAGAAAAGTGTGAGAGTGCTTTTAAAATAAAAAAAAAATTATTTTATCCTTTGTATGTCTTTTGTGAAAGTCTGGTTACTTGAACTATGCAACATACTATATTTAAAATAATCAAGTTAAGACTTCACCTCATAAAATAATGTGAAAAATATTAGTATTTTTAACCAAAATACAAAAAAAGTAATCAAAGTATAATGCTATGAAAATTTTCTACACTTTAATTAAAAGTGTATGAAATTTCAGAAATTTTTAAAGTGTAGCTTTGAATTGATTCAAAATTTAGCCATTTTTATAATATAATGTTGAAAACTGACCCATAACACAATGAAAAGTTTCAATGTTACCTTCCCACTTCATGGTTCCGTATTACCACAAATTTAATACAATGCGAAATTTATTTTTAAAATACTCCCCAAAACTCTCTCTACTTATGGTAATATTAAATCAACTTAACATTAATATCAAAACTGTTTGGGAATTTCTACTTAAGCACACCAAAAAGTAAAACTCTCTTTTAAGCAAATCAAAGAGGAAACTTCTGTCCTAAACACAGACTAAAAAGAGAAAAAAAAACCCTTCATGCTCAATCATACTGAAAAAGAAAATGGTCTACAGTAGTGCTTCTCAAACTTTTAATATTTGCGACTCAATTTTCAATCATTATTTTCATTGCGCCCCTTCTCATACAATAATAATGTATTCCAACACAATAATGTATTTTGATGCTAAAGCTACAATATGACCTTAATTATAAACCGTACAAATTATCCAGATAACTATTAAATTTTGTACATATAACTTTTTAAATCATAAATATTTTAAGCAACAAAGTTTCAAATAAAGGATAAGAATTATATTACTTTTTCTTTCTGATTTTTAAATTAGAATAAATTGCAATAAATGTGCAACATCTATTTTATTTTATTTATGTCAGAATGTATTTTGTTTTTCTACCTTACAGTAAATTCATCATTTTTTAAAAAAAAATATTCTTTTATTTTCGACATGCTCGTGGCCCCCCCCCCGGGGGGGGGGGTCCCCCCCCTTAGGGGGCGCATCCCACAGTTTGAGAATTGCTGGTCTGCAGGTAAAAACTGCCAAAAAGGAAACTTTATGTTAAGAAAGAAATACTTCAGATGTTTTGTCAATCATGTGACAAAAATTATAAGGCCCTACATTCTTTTAAAAATTGTTAAGTTTTTTTTTCAAAACTTAATCATATTTTAGCATATAACCACATATATCAACAATTAAGTAAAAATTTCAGAATGAATTAAATTCCACTAAAAATATAGTATTACTCTTATTTGCATTAATAAGTACTTTTTTTTTTAGTTTTCTATATATAATCCCCCTAAAGTTTAATAAATTTGAAGAATCCATAGTTTAACTAACACATTTATAGAATATTAAATTTAAAAAAAAACTTATTTTATCTCTTCCCATTAAGCAATTACACACATTTTCTTTGTTCATTAAGTGAGAAACTGAACTGTTCTCAACTGAATATCATAAGAAATTCTAATATAAAACCTGAACAGAGTGCTTAAAACTAAAAGTAAAAATGAAGTATCACATTCAAAAGTTCTTTACCACAAAATCTCTCCCTCCCCCCCCCCCTTTTTTTTTTCTATTTCTCTTTCCCCCAAGAATGCAGTCATTATTTTTTCCTCTTCCTTGTAAAAGGCGAGAAAGAGAAAGACGTCAAAAAACATTTTTGTGATTCTCGGTTTCTAACCCCTCCAGTATGTGGCATAATATGCTCCCGCGCAGTCTTTTTGAATTTCGAATTCTTTAGTATACGGGGAGGAGCGGAGGGAGGAGAAATGGTTCTCTTCGATAAGGAATGCTACGTGGAAAGAAATTTAAGAAACAAAAGATATTTATATAAAAAAGGGGGTTTGAAGAGCGTAAAAGGAAGGGAAAAAAAGAAAAAAAAAAGGTGAGAAGGGGGAAAAAAAAAGGGAAGAAGAAAAGAGAAGGGAAAAAAATCGGCAGTTCAAAATTAAATTCCTCGAGGAGTTTCGATTTGTGAATTTCTATCTCAGTATAACATCAGAAATCAAGGGATGTTTATGATTTGAAAGGTTATGCATAAACAATCCAGAAGTATTACGCCCCGATATTTTTGACGTACGTTGAAAAGCATTAGTACAATGCAAGTAATTATTTTTACATGTCCAATTACAGTAACGAATTCAAATTTGAATAACTTTAGAGTTAAAAATAAAATTGCTGTGTCGTTTGTTCAGTAAAATTTTTCCTTGCAAATAGTTTTACTTTGAAGCCTCAACAGTACTATTAACACACACAAAGAATAAAATCCTTCCTCCAAAATTTAAATTAAAAAAATTAAATTAGCAATCTGTAGCAAAGGAAAAGGTATGATATTACTCTCTAAAATATATTTATTTTTCAACTCATTTTAACACTCAGAATTTCATTTCGAATAGTACTAAGCCTTTTAAAAGGCAATCGTACGCTTGCTTATTCTGTTTGTTCGCATTCTTTAAATTTAAAAAAGTAAATTGCTCTTAAAAAGTTCTGTCGGAAATATACTATGTCCTTTATACTTTTTTTCATCAAGCTTCGATATAAATTCTTTATTTTTATTCCCAGAGACAAAGTTTTCGTTATGAAACAGTTTAATTAGTATACTTTGTTCCTTTGATTGTTTATAGTAATATACTTGAATTAATGAGTTCCAAGTAGTTCCTGTTAGATTAGATTCAAAGACTTTATACAAAGGCTAGTATTTTATTGTATTCAAATTATCGACTTTAAATGATTAATCGAATTATACTAGATTTTCTAATATTTTTGGGTGAAATCTTTTTGAAAAATAAATCGTCTGCTATTCAAGAATTATCTTTTTTTAAGATGCCTCGAAATTTTCTGTTGGTATCTCAATTTTTTATGTCTAAGACTCAGTGAATAACTGACTTTAAAACATCGTGAAATATTTTAAATAATTTTGGACTTACTGTTACCTTTTAAACTTGCTTTTGTTCCTGGGGTTTCAAGGGTGTAAACTTTGTCTCTGGGGCTGAAAATATCAACAATCTTCAAATAGATATAATTCTTTGAAGTTAAAATTAAATAATTCGAATATTTCACACACTATTTATAAAGGAATAAGGCTTTAAAAAGTGTAAAATGTTTAAAATAGAATTATAGTTTCAAAAATTATAAGCATATAAAAATAAGAAACATTTCTGTAAGAAATATTAACTTTTAAGTTGAGCATGATATTTTCTAAAATAATAGCTCAAATTATATATACGAGTATAAGTTGATTCATAAAATTAAATGTATCCTTATTACACTGTAGCTATTTTTTTATATAAATAAAATAATAAACTATATTTTTTTAAAAAAAATAAAATATTACATTATGAATTTTTTTTTAAATTTCAATTTTTTTCAAATATTTTGAAATAAAAAAAAGATATACAATACTAAAATTAAGTAGAGATTAAAGAGTATGATACAGTTTATAACTCTACAAAATTTTATGCATCAAAGGCTACTATTTTAAAAAACAGAATGTTTAAACAGAAATGTTTAAAAAACAGAAAAATTACATAATATTTACTACAGAAATGTTTCTTATTTTCATATGCTTATAATTTTTTAAATTATCATTATATTTTAAACATTTTGTACTTTTTTTTGAAACCTCAATTCTTTATACATAATGTGTAAAAGATTCTAATTATTTAATTTTAATTTCAATATGTATTTGAAAATTGTATATATTTTCAGCTTTCAAGAGAAAGTTAGCATTCCTTCATTTGTTTCGTTTACAATAATTTCATATAAAAAAAATTTCAATTATCTCAATTCCATTTCTCCCAGCAAGACCATGTTAATTTCCCAATACGCAAGTGTAGTAAAAACAGAAGTGAAGAACTAATATATCAATTTTTAATCAATGGGAAACACGTGATTCCCTTTATCATGAGACCATCATGAATTTAGTCCATTAAGCAGCAAAATGTTTTGTTCTAAAGGTATAAGGCAGTAAAATTAAAAAAAGAGTTGAGAAATGTTTTTAAAAATACAATAAATAAACTCATAATTTAAAAATATATTTTTATAGAATTTTTTTTTTTTTTTTAAATTTTGTAAAATTAATCGAGTTTTTTCGACAGCTGCTTCTTCTAAAATCTCCATCGCAGCTTCTTATTTCGTTTTATTGTAGAGTTACAGGACAATACATTTGAAAATTACAACTTATGTGTATAAAACATGTTTTCGCAAGAAATTCTAATTCAGGAAAATGTATTTAAACTTATTAATAAAATGTGTAAATACAGTCCAAACGTCTGTTTTTATAAAATTATTTTTTTTAAACTATTTCTTATTTAAAAAAAAGCTTATACATTATATGCTTGTATAGTGCATATTCAGTAACTATTCCAACTAATTAACTAAACATGTAAAATTTTATACATTAAAAGTATATAAGATTTTACATGTTTTTTTCATAGTAATATTTTTTCAAAATCAATATATTATGCTGGCATCTATTAAGTTTTTTTTATATACTTTATACTTATTTTTGGGCAATTCTAATGCTGACAAATGTTTTTTTACAGTAAATTATTAGTAATTTTTATTTAACATGATTTCTGATTTCGTAAAATTTGTAAAAAAATGTTTCAAAATAATGAGAAATATATTTAATCTCTGTAAAAATTCTCTTAAGAGTTTCTTCACTTGGTAATGAGTCATCTTTCGACTGACAGAAAAATATATTTGGTTGTGTCGCAAGAGTAATACAGACATCCATGGATTTTTAATATAATTCTGTGTACACGTTCTCAGTGACGTCGCACGCCTCCAAATCTTATTATGCAGTTTTGAACACGCTTTTTACTTCCAGTCTAATAAATATTTGAACATACTTCAAGGACACGGCTAACAATTTTTTGAAACACTTGGTTCTTTTTTAGTATTTTTATAATCTTAGAATTAAGGTATCCGACTACGTTCGGAACAGTGATTTTAAAAGCGCAGAAATGGATAATTTTCATGATATTTAGTGTCACTTAGATTAGAATACATGTATGAAATTGTTTTAAGCACATTATGACAAAAAAAATTATTTAAATACAATATTTTGGCAAAAAATGAACTTAGAATAATCTTTTTTCAAAATGTTCTACTTTTGTGAAAAATTCTTCTATTATTTTAATGTTCTGTATATAGCTCAGACCTCTTTACAGAGGCTCAACTAGAATGTTTGAAAATTTGGCATTATTTTCAGAGTTACCACCAATTGAAATAATTATCGGCGTTTATTTCTTAAAATTGCTCCCCTCTGTTGTCGTAAAACATGGATAAACCCACTTCTAAGTTATATATTTCAAAAATTCTAGTTGAGCCTCTGTACATAGATCTGAGCTATATACAGACGAAACATTATTATAATAGAAGCATTTTTCACAAAGGGAGAACATTTTGAAAAAAGATTATTCTGAGTTAATTTTTTGCCAAAATATTGTATTTAAATAATTTTGTTTTGTCAAAATGTCCTTAAAACAGTTTTATACATGTATTCTAATCTAAGTGACATTAAATATCATGAAAATTATCCATTTATGTACTTTGCAAAATCGCGGTTCCGAACGTAGTCGGATACCTTAAGTATTTAAATGCAGCAATTTTTTGTAACACAACGTAGAGATTGTTGCAAAAGTAAACAATTTGAAAAGTGCATTTTGAATTTAAAAAATATGCATGTATCCACGCAAAATTTCTGAATTTTTTTTTTTCTTTCAGAAATCTTGACGTTTTTATTTATGAAAAAAAAAATTATATTAAGGTATTGGAAAACGTGTGAAACATTTTTTTTCTTTTAAAAAATGAGATATGAGGATTTTTTTTGTTGTTTTCAGATTTATTTAGTAGATTATTCAAGGTAAAAAGCTCCTGTTAAGTATCAAAACAGGAAAAAACTGTTGAGAATTTATAAAAAAATTGCATAAACGCGATTCACTTTGAGCAAAAGGCGGTACTAACACACTATCGTAGTATATTGGCGGCATTATATGAAACGAAGCACATGTTCGCCAATTCAGCGGGTACGACACATAGGAAATCTGGGTTGCCAAATTGGCGAATTATTAACAGAGTTGGCGATTGTTGCGATAATACGTAAGCTCTCAAAAGGCTTATGAATATTCTCAATTTTTCTGCAACTATTCATTTCTGAAATAACCTAACGAATAAAATATATTTTACTTATATCCTAGTCTCATTATATGAAATCCCTTTAAAAATATTTGTTAAATTTATGTAAGTGAATGAAAATTTTGCAATAATGCATCGATTTTAAAGTAGATCAAAACAACTCTAATTTTACACAATACTTTTACAAAAAAAAAATTAATTGATCTTCATAGCTTTTCCTGTCCCAGTTTCAAATTTTCCGAAAAAATGCATTTTGCGTGAAATACATTTTAAAGTCGATAACCCCATACTGGAAAAGGCATTGGCTCTTGCTAAAATAATTGTAATTTTTGTGGGCTAGTAGACATAAAATTAAAAAATTTTTTTAAAAAACTCGGTATTTTTACAAACCTAATTAATAAATTGGACTACAAAATCAAATCATAAGACATTTTTGTCAATTTTTGATTAAATCCGTGATTTCAAGTAGTGAAGACTTTTAAATGTTATAAAATATAAAAATAATATGATGCCCCCCTTTTTTTATTATCATAATTTTTTTTTAAAAATGTTAAATACATTGATTTTTATCAAGTTGATTAAACTTTTTCAATTAATTCCTAACTTTTAACAGATGTTCTATGAATACAATGTCTATACCCAACAGAGTGCTAAGGAATCATGTGGTGCATTTCATGACTAATTAAATACAGTGAAATACGTTTAACGCGAAAACGCTTATCACAAAATATCGGTTAAGACGAAATAATATAACGGTCCCAACAAACTACTATATATTTGCATGCATTTTTTCTCTTAACACGAAACGAAAATCACTTAACACTAAAAAATTTCCCTTCTGGGAACGAACAAAATACGAAAAACGCCAGTTGCTCAAGCTAGATTTAAAAGGGATGGGAAATGACAGAGAGGTGGTTTCACTTTTTTCGTAGAAAGAAGGCTAACTTGGCTTTGAAATACCCTGGGAATGTCCAGTTACACGAGTCAGTTTTGTTTATCTATTCTATTTTCACCCTTCACACCTACAAATGTCCCACAAAAACATCTAATTTATCATTAGTTGGCTTTGGAATTCGGTGGCGAGTACAGCGCAGTGTGAGTAAAAATCAGTGAGTTGATTCGAGTTTTTTTCCCCTTCAAATTGAGAAGAATTTTTTTACAAGCACAATGGAAAAGAGCTCAGAAAGCAAATTTCTATTTCTCTTAAAATGAAGGTGGAGCTTTTTAAGGTTGTTGATAAAAAAACAGAAGGCAAAAACGGAAATATGTAAAGATTTGGGAGTTTCTAAATGTTGCATTAAATTTCTTGGGAATGTTTTTGTTTCATTGATTTTTATTAAGTACATGCATATATACATATCTGTGTAAATAAAAAAAATACTCTAATATACTTAATTTTCTTTAATATATGCTTCTTTTTCGCAATATCTTTTAACACGAAAAGAAATTTCAGTCCCCTCAGTTTCGTGTTAAACGATTTCCACTGTACTATATTTGTACTCATTTATCTTTTTGCAATTTCTTTATTTCAATTGTTCAGTTGTATCCATAAATTTTAAGATACTTAAAAATCTTTGTATTTTTGCTGTTTATACCCCTCATATAATTCTTAGTTTAACTTAACTAATTATTCCAATCCAAACTATTCGAATCTCTCTTGTTTAAAAAAAAGAATTAGGAAGTTTTACAAAAACTAAATTAATGCTTTTGTATTATTTCTAAAGTCAGTTTGTAATATTCCCTTCTATATCTTCCACATGTATTATAGAATGTAAAACAAACAAAAGCACACAAAATGGGAAAGTTTTCTCAATGTAAAATGCAAATACGCTGAAGAAGGAAATTCTTATATTTAGATCGATAATTCGAGAAAAGTTATTTAAAATACATCTACATAAAATTCGGGATATGATTAAAGAAAAAATCTAGTTCTATGCTGAAAATCCCGTGAGAAAAGTAAGGGAAAACTATTCGTTACTTTTCTTATCATTCTTTGAATGAATAATGGAGCCATTAAAATGCTGGAAGAAAATAGGAATGGAAATCAGTTTTAAAATTTGACCTATAAAAGCTGTGGAGTTTTAAAAATTATTAAAATAATTTTCTTCCTAACTTTATAATCTTTGTTATACTTTATTATAAATGTAATCACAGTCTTTTAATCAAGAAATTTGTCCATAAATGGGTAAAATTTAGAGTAATACTTTTGAAAGTTATAAATACGTGTACTCAGATACTTAAGCATAAGCACATGCAGTTTTATATAATATAATAAATAAAAAACTAAAGCGGATTACAAATTCTATTCTGTATATAAAAAAGTTAGCAGATTTAAACATTAATATTCGATGTGATATAAAATCACGATGAATTCAAAATTTCTAAGCTTCTTAGGACATTTCGTTGTTACGATCTATTTGGTAAAAATTTCATTAAAACTTTATTTCCACATTAATATACATATCATAATACGTATCACGTTAATACGTATCATAAAATAATATGCTAAATATCAAAAGCTTCTCGAAATGCTAATCAAAAGCCCAATAAAAAAATTATTATTTTACAAAAGAGTCTCATCAGTCTCAGATTTTTTCAAATGTTTAAAAACTGATTGAAGGACAAGAATCTTGCATAAAGTATAAAGTTCTGTTTTTCTTTCATATTTTTCATTTAAAAATGCTGAACTATTAAAAAGTATTTCAATTTTTTTTGAAAAAAAAAACCGCAACTTAAATTTTATTTAAAATTATTTGCTACATAACGTGAAATGTTAAACTCTTGATATTTATGCATTATTGCTCTATACTGCTTATCTCATTTATTACATTTTTATATGACAAATACAAAAAATATTTAGATTTCTAGAATGGAAAAAAAAATTTTTGATGCTCTATACACACATCTTATTGCCATACATTTTTGTGTAAAATTTCTTAATTTTACTCTGGCTTCAATAAGAGAAAAGTTTTTTAATTTTTTAAAAATGACACTTAGTAATAATCATGACTTGATTCAGTTAAGGTATCCGACTACTTGCGACAACTTTTTTTTAAAATAATATATGGAGATTTTTCTGTGGTTTTTAGATTTATTTAGTACATTTTAAGAAAAAAAGACTAAAATTAAGAATTGAAATATAAATTATTACTACTAAAATGGGAAAAAATGGGTAAAAATTGACAAATAATTACATAAACGGGGCCCGCTCTGTACAAATAGTAAATGAACAAATTCTCAATTTTGATGTATTACTTTGCTATTCCTTTTTAAAGTGACCTTCAGGATAAGAGATATTTTAATTTTTACAAAAACTAGAGCACTTTATCTTGGTGATTATATGAAATTGCTTAAAAAAAACAGTGTTTATATTCACATAAAAAACTGTAAATTTTTTAATAAAACAGTGATTGATCAATCTGAGGGTTAAAATACTTCTGCTGTTATACAGAACATACACAGAAAATTTCAGCAAATTATTTGAAAAACTTTTTGATCAATCGCTGTCCCCGTTTGAATTTTTCGGAAAAAACACATTTCGAGTAAAACACATTTTAAAGTTTGATATCTTATGTAAAGTTATGTGGCATCTGCTTTTACTAAAACACCTGTGGTTTTTGTTCTAGTGAATAGAAAATAAAAACCTTGGTATTTTTATGAAGCTAATAAGATGGCCTATAAAATAAAATCATAAGAAAATTTATCCATTTCTTAAAAAAATCATGATTTTAGGGTAGTCGGATGCCTTAATATTTTACCTAAACAGTTCACTAAGCAATCCCGCAGACTCTATTACTACTCTTTCTCACAAATTGTGGTGGCCGCAGTAGCGAAGTGGGCATGGTCACGAACTCGTGGCCGGCATTGTTGAGTCTTGGATTCTAATCCTTCTGCCACTGAAAATCTGCATCGTAGAAGGGCCGATACACGTTATTTTCGTCGAGGCTCCAAGTTCTCACGTTGGTGTGGTGGGGAAGTTAGGAGAGGGAGTATCAATTCAGGTGTCGTCTGCATCATTTGAACGCAGCTCAGAATTAGTGAGCTGAGTTGTCACTTACACTCGTGCAGTTTCAGAGTGCAATGTTAATTTAAAAAAATAAATAAATAAAAACGACCAGTTGTGTGTGAAAAAATTTCTAAAATTTTTTATATGAATGTTGACATTTAAATATTACGATTTTGATAATTGGTTATCATCAATAAATATGCATGCAAAACAAAATGTTTTCGTAGCCGTCATTATACCAACATTTTCCATGAGAAATAAACGGCAATCAAGTAATATAGGATTTTAAGAACCTTATTTTATTCCATGAGTTAACTTTATTAAAAACCTTTTATATATTACTGTATAATATCAATTAAATAAGAGTACTGCACTATTTCTTAACCAGAATAGTCACGGCTCTAATTTTTGAACTTGTGAAACAAGTTTAGAAGTTAGAATCGATGGATCCTTTCAGCTTGTCTAATTTCCCATTCGAACAGAAGTCGCAATTAGGAGTGATTAGAGAGTGGCATTCGAATAAAGTGATTCCTATCTCCATCTGTTGCCATGGCAGAACAAGGAACTTCAGAAATTTTTCCTACCAAAGAGCTAGAAGTTTTACCACCCCACTCTCTTTTGTGTACGTATCAATATTTATTTCGTCACAAAGGCTATTTTTAACCAGTAAAATCTTGAGAAGAGTTTTAAAATATTTGCAGTGGTGCACTAAAATTTCAAATGAGGAAACAAGTATTTTGTGTTAAGTATTTTAAAGCTTTAATTAGTAATGAATCGGTGTTATTCTCACAGGTTTTTTTTTCCCATTTGATTGCTAAAAATAGAAAAGTAATTGAAATAAAATGAAATCTGTTACTTTTAGTAAGTTTTTCGATTAAATTTAAATAAAACTCCAAGCGTATATCTCAACATTTCTCTAATTTTAAACTTTCAAATGTCATTTTGAATTACAGTATCAAACGGTAACGCTTAAGACAGAAATGAGCTTTAAAAAAAAATGAAAATTCTTACAAATACAAATATATAAAAATGTAGAACAAGATAGAGGGATAAAAGTTAGAACTTAATTAAAGGTTTAAAAAAGGTTAAAATAATAGATATTTATGTTCAGTTCTAAATTATCTTGTGTTTTTAAGTTATATTCATGGGAAATTCATGTGACGTCATAGTCAGATAATTATAGTTACGTGTTTTCAGCCAATCAGTTAATAAATTCAAGTGACGTCATAGTTTCCATTCAGTCAGATGAAGCCTTTCAATGTTGCCAACTTTTGCTTTTTACAGAAACTTTTTATTTAAAACGTACCTATTTGTCAACAATATATAACGCCCAAAAGTATGCAAAGTACATTTGATTTAAAAGTACACGTATAATACAAGAATTTTTTTTCAATCCTAAAAACTTTTTAATGATTTTTTTTTAATACTTGAGCAGTTTTATCTAATTATAAAATTTGAAATTTTATCTAAATTTTACAAACAGAATAGCGATCTAAAGTCTAATAATGTCAGTTCTGAATTCAATGGAGAATACGTGATTGCCTTTATCATGTGATGGTCATGAATTTATTCCATTGTTCAGTGTATGATGCACATGAAGTACATGAACCAAATATTGGCACATTTCTAGAAGTATGATGAGTATATTGCTTAAGATCTCGTATTCTTATTTATTAGTACAGCTTTCAGTTCCTGGAAATTTCATACTATTTTTAATCATACATGAAATTCTTTGTAATAAAACTTTGCTTTAATACCCAATTTAAGTGGTTCCGTGAATGGAGTCTCAAACAGTAATTTTACACAATATAAATACATTATTGTTACAATGGATCATGATTTAAAGGAACACAGTGCGATTCAAATGACAAAAATCGAGCAAAAATGCATAAAACATTTTATTAGCTTTAAAATATTCTTCGTATATTTTTCTATAATCTCACAAAATTTGATCGCTTTTAAGTTAAAACCAGTATTATAAAAAAATTTACAGTCAATTCCTACTTAGGTCAACAAAGAAAATTTTTATTTTAGTTAATTAAATTTAATTAGTGAATTAATATTTGAAAAAACTGTATTAACATCATATGTGATTCACTTCAAGTTAAAAGAAATAGTTTGAAGCCAAGAAAAAATTCGTTAGAAAAACTTACTGGTACCATCTGTTGGTTCTAGCTCTAATTTCCTCAGAAATAATGCAGAATGAATTTAAAATTAAACTTTAATTAATGAATTAATATTTGAAAAAACTGTATTAACATCATGTGTCATGCATTACAAGTTAAAAACAAGTAATATAAAAAAAAAAATTTAAGTCAATTCCTACTTAGATCAACAAAGATAAATTTTATGTGTTAGCTACTTTTTATTAAGTAGTTACAATTAATATAAATGTGTATATACGTATGACGGAATCAAAACATTAAGTGGTAATTAATTTTTATTAATTATCAGTGAAGTATCGTATTGTCATCCAAAACAATCGTGTCTATAAAATTTCAGTTTAATTGAATGCTTTAAAAAGTGAGAAAAAAAAATCTTTTCAAGTTTTGACACAAGTCGCCAAAAGGGTCGCTAAGTCGCCAAAAAATGATGCCAACGTGGCTGCATTTGTAATTCTTTGAATAATTAGTTTTAATCAATTAACTATATTAATTATAGTTATATTACTGTATTGTCATCAAAAATAATCATGTATATAAAATTTCAGCTCAATGGAGCGCTTTAAAATGTATTTTATTAACGATTGAAAATTTCACGATGATAAATAAATAAATATATAGAGAATGTGAGCTAATAGTAGGAATTTTGGAAAATATATTTTAACTTCAGTAAATGAATAGAAAGTATTTTACTAACGATTTTGAAAATTTACATATATATATATATATATATATATATATATATATATAGGAAGTTAGTAAACTAATAGTAAGAATTGAAAAAATCTCCAGAGTTATGGGAACTTTTACATTTGTTTTTATTCACAACCCAATGTCAATTAAAAATTTAAACTGATTTATCACAGAAAGAAAGAATTAACCAATTTATCTTCATTTAAAATGCTATGGGGTTTTTCTATTGTGCCAAATTCTTTGATATTTTTTCTACCTATTGCCATT
Source organism: Trichonephila inaurata madagascariensis (assembly GCA_019973955.1). Taxonomy (NCBI): domain Eukaryota; kingdom Metazoa; phylum Arthropoda; class Arachnida; order Araneae; family Nephilidae; genus Trichonephila; species Trichonephila inaurata. Next base: position 94,631 of record BMAV01009282.1, read on the forward strand.
AGTGTAGGTAATAAAAGTTGGTATGCATTTGAATCAAAGGAATACTTTTGTTTTAAAAAAAATAGTTAAATTTAGGACTCGTACATTTTTGTATAGAATTTTCAATAAGTATTCATAAAAAAAAAAGTGTTTTACGAATATTAGTCTCATGCTAGCAAAAATCCCATACCAACTTTTGCTACACATAGTTTGACATTTTTGTAAATCAAATTTCGAATTCTTACGTCATTTATTGTAAGCAAAGTAGTATTTTTAAAATCAAATCATAAATTTTTAAATATTTTTTTTAATTAAATGGTTAATTTTTTTTATAATCTTTTGAGAGCAACAACTGTTTTATGTAATGCATATACTAAAGTTACAAACAAAATTATTGTAAAAACCATTAAACCAAAGATTTTTTTTTTATGACTCGTTTCCTGTTCTCTTAATTGTAGAGTACTTTTTGATGAAAAATCATTGGAGAATAATTACATATGTTTGTAAAGTAATCATTATTATTATGAAAAGAAAATAGAACCTTGATACTTTTTCCTTTTTACATAAATGCGACATTATGGCATTCAATAAAGTGGATAGGAGAAGTTTTCTTTTCTTTGACAGAAATATACTGTTTAATCTCTCTTACAACGCCTCTCTTGTATAAGTGAACCAAATCTACCTCTCAATACATATATTAAAATTAAAGCATTAGCACTCTTACTTAAAGAGACTAAGAACTATTTAATAATAATTTTTAAAAAAATTATTAATGTTATTTTTAAAAAGGGCACCATTCAGGAAAAATATGAATTATTTTTTGACTATTATAAACTATTTAATTATAGATTATATCCATCACTGAAACAATTTACCTTCATTCAAATACTTCGAATACTGTATTTAAAAAAATTGCTTAGATTGTTAGATTTATATTATAAGTTAAGGTAAAGGTTATAGGATAAGATGAAATTTTAACTGTATAAAATCCTAGTAAAAAGTTTTTAAAACTTCAATACCATATTTCCGTCGAAATGTTCTCCATCTCTAAAAATAGAACGTTTAAGGGTTGCTCTCGTTAAGGGAACAAAGGCAAAAAAAAAAAAAAAAAAAATGCGGCTGCAAATGGCGCTAATCACGGTTAGCCACTAGCCGTTGGTCGTTACGGTTACGGAGACAACGGCACGCACAGACGTTCATCATTGTAACTCTGCTCTTTTTTAAATCTCACTTCTGATCTTGTCATTTGCGGATTTAACAAAGTTGGAATAAATTTGTGGACAGTGTAACTGTCTCTGTGACTGCATTATTTGAATATGGACGTGACATTAGTAAAGAAAAATCAATGATAACTATTCAAAATAATTTCTAAATTCTTTTATTTTATAAAACTGAGTGATTTTTGGAAAAAATGAATTTAAACCATTCACACTTCTCTTTAAAAAGTTTATTCATTCAATCGCTGGAAAAAGTATTATTTAGTAATAATTTCTAAGGTATTTTTATTCGGCCCAAATTAATTCATAAAATTAGTATCTAGTGAATATGCATTTAAGATTTGAAGATTAATCATTCAGAATAATATTTGTCCATTGACCGCGGTTCAAAATAACAAAGTTCGTCACCTTTACCAATATTGCTTTGAAATACGACGTTAATAAACAATCGATCAATCAAAACAATATGTATGAAATTATCTTTTTACTCTAACCATTTCCTTACAAACACATAATTAAAACATTACTAATCGTTTTCATAAAAGAAAACACAAATAACGCGTTTGCATTTTAAAATATAATACATTTAAATTAGGATTTTAATATATTGTTACGTAGATCTGGGTTCCAGTATTTTATGCAAAATAATCACAAAGAACAATAAACAGTTCTTCAAGAGCGATGCGAATTTATTAACAAAAATCCAATCCTTTAGATATAGGATTTAGCACAGCAATATTCACAGAGTAAATAAATCTCCGAAGGTCTTCACACCTTCAACAGCAATCAAACACAATTATCCGTGTGTAAAATACACGTATGTAATATTATTCATAAGCACAGCCGAGCAAATCGCTAGTCAAAACAATGTTCACTACTCACTGGTTTAATCAAAACTGACCCACTGCTCTATTTATATACACGACGGAAACTTCCAGAAAAATCTGCACGCGTCACAGAGCGTGAACTTAGTGGCGAGATCCACTACTTTCTAGAAGAATTCAGAGGGTTCCAAACTCGCCAACAGGGTTGCCAATGACGCCAACAGGGTCGCCAAAATGATGCCAACTTGGCTCTATCGCCAAGATTTTGCCAAGTTCTCATTGAATCGCCATTATAAGGTAAGGGGCGGCATTGCTTGTGAATGGTACAATTTTAACATGAAATAAACATAACGTAGAGTAATATAAATGCATTAAACATCCAAATACAAATTATATACACTATTTACACAAAATTCGTAACAATATTGTTTCTTGTTATTACTGTATATTTGTAATGAACGCTGATACAGTGCTATCGATCAAGCCTCTCACAATTCTTTTTAAAAAAGTAAAAATAATAATTGAAGCTGAAAATTCAAAAGAACTGCACTTTCATATCACGTCCGGAAGTCACCACTATTTGGATTGTTGTGTCGAAGCTGGTATAAATAAATTATATGAGGAATGGTACAATTAAGCACGAACTTTAAGTCCAAATGGAATCTAATTCTTTTATTCCACTCGTGATTTCTTATACATAAGTCAAATGAGATATACTTCAAAACGAATTGAATATCGAATTACATCACGAACAAACATAATCAGACGATAGATAAAAAAATTAAATTGTGAGGCTTGATGAATACCGCTGCATGGGTTTTACCCAAAATTTTTTTTTTTTTTTTTTTGGAATTTACAAGCTAAATCGAATGGCATCCGTTCATGTGACGGTGATACAAATATATCTAGAGAAAGTTCCTTATTATAAAACAAAGAATATGCCATTTAAGTGTGATCCAGAATAAAAAAATCAACAACTAACAATTGACTGTATAACCTTAGTGTGATGAATTCCTTTAATACATCAAGACTAGCTCAAATCCTGTTGGTATTATTAGATAACAATACTGATACACAACTCTTCAGTGAAAAGACTTAAATTTTAGCAACTTATAAGAGTAGCTTTATCTTGCTATTAGTATGTAATAAACTGGAAAAAAAATTTATTATTTCTTTGCAATTTAATATTCTATTTAACTGTCTGACAGATTTTTTTTAAGGCTTTGAATTTTTCCAACAACTTGTGGTTTAATATTATTACACCGGAAATTTGGTTTTCAGCATTTTTAAAAGAAAAAAAAATCATTCTAAAAACTCTTCAAAATATGTTTTTAAAACGTTTGAAATATAAATTATATTTTTTAAAAAAAATTAGCTTAGCTATCAATAAGCCAAACGTTTCTACTGTCTTAGAGTCGTCCAATGTTCAGTAAGTTACAATGTCTTACTACTAAAAATAGACTTCTTTTCCACCATCAGACACATAAGACGGATGTTGTGCCATCCATCTTCAGAATTTTCCGTGTAGATTTTGGACAGCTTCGGGCGACCTCATGTATTTTATCAGCTATTCATAAGGTTCTCAGACGGAAGCTCTTTGCCTTCAATATGATGATTCTCAGCGTAATAGAGGCACTTATCAGTGAACCAGCCATTCTTTCTTACTTTCTTCTTAGAGAATTTACTTTTTCTGATGAGGGAAGTTTACGAAAGAATTTTATAAATACACTCCCTTCTCAATCATTACTCATATTTTTACTCGTTTTATAATTTTTCGGTTAAGAAATATGTATAGTGATGCGACGATCATCAGTTTTTTTTATTTGAATTATATAAAACAGTGAATAAATCTCCCTCAATGTCTTTAGAAATCAAGTTTTTATTACTTTCAGATACATTTAAAGCATTCTTCACTAGATTTAAAATAAAACAGATATCATTGTCTTTTTTAAAAAAATTCCCTTTCAGAACATGAATTTTTAAAACAGTTGGCTCACAGTTACAAAATGTTTATTGTTGATTATATACTGATTTTGGATTTAAGAATTCTGTTTGTCTAAATATGTATGGCTTTGTGGGAGGATTAGTTAAAATATTTAATTCATGTGTTACTGCTTAAAAAAAGCTTCAGTTGAATTAACTGTTGACTTTTATCTAACTATTAACATGTTAAAAAGCTATTAATAATAACTATTAACAATTTTTCTGAAAATTCTTCCTATTTTGTGAATTAGGATACTTCACTGATTGCGTTCATGATATTATTTAGTGGTGTTTTCAAGGAGTACCGAGGGAAGTACAAGTTGAACCAGAGTTTGAAGCATTTATTTCGCAACGTGAAATATATAATGAAATTGTTACATTTTAAGTTCAACAAGACTTCAAAGTCCTCTCAACTAACCTAGCGAAATATCTAAGAGAATCAAATACCAGCACAGTTTGTTTTGCCGCAGGGCTGTTCTTTAATTATAAATATCGTCTCCAATAACTAGAGCTATATGGACTCGAATGAACCCTTCTATTCGTTTCATCTCATTTTCTTTTTGTTAAATTATATCATAAAGATTACTCCAAAATTGTACTTTATTGACTATTTTAAGACATTTCATTTGACATTTAAACATTTTCAGAAAAAGATTTGCAGACGATTCGAGAAAGGAGAAGAGCAACAAGAAGCTGCAAAGGAAGAAGAATGCAAAAAGAAGAATGAACAAGAAGAGGAAGATGGAAAAGGTGCTGCCGTCATCTTTTCTTTAAGAAATCAAGTTGGGGGACTTATCCGTGCTTTGAGAGTTTTTCAAGTACGTTTGTAATCTATTAACATACCAGGTGTCCCAAAAAGTAATCAATGAATTGATAAATCAATTAAAAATTAAGGGAAGGCAATAGAAATATACGGTTTGCAGCATCCTACTTTGGTGACCAGGGAATTTATTCTCACTAAGTTTTAAAATTAGTTAAGAGGTTCGTCAACAGGACTGGAAAAAACTATAATGAAATGTTTTTTGTCCGTGTCGTCAGACATGTCCGTCATTCAGGGGTGTTCCAACGAATAAAACATTCTGACGTCTGATTGCTGATGTGTAAAACGAAATGGACATAAAACACTTTTTTTAATAGTTAGAAGCACCATCTGTCGACGAATTTTGTAACTAATTTTGAATTTTTGACTTGGGTAACTAATTTTTTAAAAAAAATTTTTCTGGTGGGTTACAAATAAACCATTTTTGAAACTATGCCAGAATGCTGACGTGTCGGGTGATACAGACCTAAAACATTCTTTTTGTATTTTTTCTTAGTCAGAAGCGACAGACTTTGTAAGTAATTTTGAAACTTGGTGAGAAAAAATTCTCTGGTTACCAAAGCAGAATGCATCAAATCGTACATTTCAATCGCCTTTCCTTATTTATTTAATTGATTTTTAAAATCATCGGTTATTTTTAGGACACCTGGTATATGCATAACGCTTTCGAGCTTTCTTTTACAAATAGAACAGAATACTGTAAACAGCATTTAGCGTCGAAACACAAATCATAACATAAAAATTAAACGTATTGAAAATATTTCAGACATTGTAGCAAATTTTTTAAATTTATACATGTTGAATTTAAAGAAGAATGAATAAATGTAGACGAAATCTCTAAAAAAAGGGCTTATTAAACATAGGCATCTAAGGTCTATTTTCAACTCTAGTAGAAGCATTGAAAGTTCTCATGAAAAATTAACATTTCTACATTTTTGTCTTTTATCGATTTGCTTACAGGAGAATAAGGTGAATGTCGTGCATATCGAATCGAGGAAATCCCGCAAAAGACCTTCTCAGTACGAAATCTATGTGGACGTGCAATGCGAGCAGTCGCAAATCAACGACTTGCTGCATAACCTCGAACACGAAGTGGAATGCGTCTCTCTGGAACAGTTTGAGAAAGGGGAAGTGCAAATTTCGGATCATCCACCTCCGACTCCTACGAGTCCTGGATTAGAACTCAGTTAGTATAAAAGATATTGTATAAATGATTAAATTATAATTGGCCAACAAATTAATACAATTTCATTGCAAGAAGTAAGGGAAAAAATGAATTATTCACTAAGCATAAAGTTTAGTTTAAATCTTAGAACTTCTTCACATAAGAAGTTTGAGTTGAGAAACATAAGTAACTTTCTAGCCAAGCCATAAACTGGAGATCATCAATTTCAATTTTTGATTTAACCAAGTTTCTTTTTTTTTGTTGTTGTTGATTTTTCCAAGTTTTTTTTCTTCTTGTTTTGTGGTCTTCTAAATGAAGCTCAGGGGTCGAGTGTTAGCTTATCGCGCTTCTACGCCACAAGTCCAGGGTTCAAATCCCGAGCAGCACAAGGTCGACTCAGCCTTTCATCCCTTCAGTGGGTCGATAAAATGAGTATCAAGCTTGCTTGGGAACTAAAAAATGAGGGTTTCGTGTCAGATTGCCCCCTGACCGGAACATCTGCTCATGTGACCGCAACACCCAAGTCCTCGTAAACGAAGTTGGGCACAGTACGCCTTGGCCCTTATGGCTGTTGCGCCACTGAGTTTAGTTTAGTTAGGTCTTCTAAATAATGCTCTGTTTTATTCAAACTTGTTGCAGAATCTGAAAACCCCATTTCGAGACATATTCAGCTATTTTGCTACCCCTATTTGGCCTACCCTAATCTCTCAGCTGCTGTCCAACATAGTCCATAACAGTGATCTGCAACCTCCGGTCCGCGGACCGGTACCAGTCCGTGGATCAAAGGGTGCCGGGCCGCCTAAAGAACATTAAACTATTGCCGTTTTATTTAAAGTGATGCATTTCTCTCGGATTTGCGCAACTTTCCGCGGAAATCACTTTATATTCCACGTTAAATCACTTTTATTCATTTTTGATGTAACTATATTTAATTCTGAAGGCATATTGAAATGTAACTAAATTAAAATTGTTAAATCAAAACAATCTAAAATATAAACAATCAACGTGTCCCACCCTAAGCGGGCCGCGGTAAAATTATCAAACTTTGACCGGTCCGCAGCGATAAAAAGGTTGCGGAACACTGGTCTATAATACAGATGTTACTTTTAAGCCATTGTTTGCAAAAGCATCAAAATTAGTTGTAAGCCTTCTTAAGGTATGTGACTACCTTCGGAGCACTTTTTTTGAAATATATAATAAAATTTCAATTAAATAAACATTTTTTTATTTGAAATGGGACATAAAAGTAAGAATTCCAATACAGTTTTTACAAAATTAAAATTAATTTTGGAAATATTACAAAACGAGAAATTAAAAGGATTGTTAGAGGCTAACAATCCTTTTAAATTCTCGTTTTGTAAAGAAGAAAGAAGAAAGAAATAAACGGATATTGAATCTTAATCTCCGTTTATTTCTTTAGAAAAAGCCTGTAATTCAGGACCATTCAGCTAATTCGTTTCTAAAATGCTCAGCTTCCTTCCAAAAAATATTTCAAGGCATAAAAGTTCCAAATAATATCTAGTTGCTTTAATTTTTGAAATTAGCACACTAGATAGATAACAGGAAAAAAATCATTTCGAATCTGCAGCACTCTTCTTTCGTATTAACTGCATAGGGTCTTAAAATAATCATTTCCAAGAAGGTCAAGATTCAATCCCTTCACATATTTTTGAATATGATCTCGTGGACTTGTCTAAATTGTTGTTTTTCAATTCAGTAACTCAAAATATTTATATCATACGGTTCAAGGGCAATTTATATAACTCTAGGCGACTAGTCATTGAACAACGTACCATGAAAGCCTTAGGCTAAGTGCAAGTAATCTTTTCTTCCATGACAACTATTTAGTCAAGTTGTACTAGCGTCACGATTTCACCTCGAATAAGATGCTCGGTTGAGAGGTGTGTACTTATGATCTAAATTTATAATCTGAAATTTCATTCACGTGTTTCCAGCAGAAAATTCCGCGTAACAGAAATGCCCTTGTGTATTTCTTTTTATTGAGGATAATGTTAAGAAAAAAGTAAGGAAATAGTATTAAAATCACAGAGATAGAATAACAAATGAAGAATACCACATTGTACCATCTAAAGAAATATCTAAAACAGTGCTTTAAGTATTACTGAATGAATGAACAGTTTTAATTAACTACACGTGCTCAAAACTAGGATAATTTTTTGAATTTTAAACATTTATTCGAATTTCCAATGGCTTGCAAATTTGGGCATGGGAAAAAATGTACTTAAACTCACATTCTTCCAGTGAAGTTTCAGTGATTCGATGACCATCTCGAAATCGAAAAAGAAAAAAAAAGTATTTTTGATCACCATGTGTCACAAGAACCTGTAAATAATTTATCATTTTCACAAAATATTTAGTTAGCTATTTGCAATATTCATCTGAATTTTCGTAAAAAATATCACCTAAAGTCATAGAAACACAAGAGTTTTTTTTTTTAAAAAATCTTTTTTTCCCCATAGTTTTTTTTAATATAATAACGAGAATCAGCGATCAAATTTCACGAAGCTTATAGAAATATTCAAGAGGTATCGGTGAAACATATTAAAATTTAAAATGCAAAATATTTTTTATCCTATGCCCGTCTTCTACCTTTCGGATATGACGAGCAGCCCAATGTAATGAAGAACAATAAAATCATTCGCCAAAGATACAGTCAATAACACTCAAAGGAAGAGTTAGAACAGCATGCATATGGTACGACATGGTCACAAAGGGCTGGCCATAAAATGCAAAATATTAAATATTCAATACTGGAAGAAAAACGTTATTGCGCATGCGCAACTATATCGATATGTCTCTCACAGAGTTTTGTTCCTAACAATATAGGACAACATCGTGCAAATTCAGAAAGATATCAAAGATATAGTTAGCTGAATTTTTTGTTACTCTTAAGCTGCATTCACACCTAGGCTGTCAGCGTCGAGAGTTAAGCGTCTAGCCAATCAGAGACTTGATCTCGGGCGAGATGAAGTCTCTGATTGACTAGACGCTCGACGCTGACAGCCTTGGTGTGAATGCAGCTTTAAAGTACCTGAATGATAAGAAGTTTTCCAAGAAGTACTTTTTTAAATAACAAAAAAACAAAAGGATGATTAAATTGAAATGCATAAAATTTAATAATAAACTAAATTTATTTATATCTATGCATTTATTTAAAAAATTTGAAATTTATAGAAAATATCATCACAAAGTAGAAACATACATCAACAGTATAGGCATTCCTGATTACAGAAAAAAAAAGGGGGGGGGGAATAGATTTTGGAAATGCTCTTTTTAGTATTTTCTTAAATCATACAAGATGTCAAAACATAATTTCTACACATTTTTCTGTTTTTTGGTTTCTTCTGTAGCACATTACTAAATTGCATTATTTCTATAATGTAGAACTTTGGACGTTAGAGATTAAACTAAATGTGGTAAATTCAGGGTTAGGTTCAGTCAAGTCTTCTTGAGTGTAACAATTGTTTATTAATCTAATCTGGGTTACACTAAGGCAACACATGTCATTAACAAAATAATGAACAAAGAAAATGGAAGGTTTTTTATAGCAGTCATTCTCTCCTCACCTGGCCTCTAATGAAGATATTTGGTCGCTAGAGGGTGCTTCTGCTGCTTGGTATAGTCAGTTAGAGTTATTATGACAAGAGTAGTTACAATACTGTTTATGACATTTAATATTTTCTATAGAAGTTGAAAAAAACAAAATTTCATTAAATTTGTGTGTGTTAAATAATTTACCTAATTTCACAAAACTTAAAAACCGTTCCTTAAAAACTGAACTTGTTTCCCATTTTGGCCACCCCATTTCATAAATTGATACATTAGTTGCAATTTTTATATACTGTTAATAATTCCTTATATTTGAAAACATGTCACGAAACAGCAATTTGGTCGAGCCAATGCGAGCGCCAACATACAGTTGTGCAAATAGAATTGATCATCGATAAGCATTCGATAGTTTAATCAAAAGGAGATCGATGCCGTTTTATGACTTCTTTCTGTCAAGAAACCATTGAGTCGATAACAGGCGCATCCCCATTGGATATCATGAAGTTGTGATTTACAACTAAATAATCAAACAATTAAAAATTGATTAGAGGCGCTAGCTCTTAAAAGGAATATTTTTATGGATCTCGAAAGTAAGTCGATTCTCTTAAAATACACAACTATAAACTTTTTTATACTTATTATTCTTTTTAGTTTATTTTCTAATTAGTTAGTAAATAATTCTTTTTTTCCCCTTTCGATGTCGTTATTTGAAAATAATTATGTTCAACTGAATATTTTTTATTATTTCTGCAATATATATATAAACATAAACTAAAAAGAGATTTCTTACACACATCCTAAGACTTTGTGGTTCAGTAAAAATATTAAGGTATCTGACTACGTTCGGAACTGTGATTTTGCAAAAGCGTATAAATGGATAATATTTACAATATTTAGTGTCACTTAGATTAGAAAATGTATATAAAATTGTCTTAAGAATAGTATTACAATAAAAAATTATTTAAGTCCAATATTTTGAGAAAAAATGAACATAGAATAACCTTTTTCCAAATGTTCTCCTTTTATAAAAAATGCTTCTATTGTATTAATATTTTGCCTGTATATAGCTCAGATCTCTGTACAGAGGCTCAACTAGAATTTTTGAAACGCATAGCTTGGAAGTCGGTTTATCCATGTTTTACGAAAACAGAAGGGAGAAATTTTAAGAAAATACGCCGATAATTATTTCAATTGGTTGTAATTCTGAAAATAATGTAAATTTTTCAAAAAATATATAGTTCAGACTTTCTGGAGAAGTCTTTACCTTATATAAGCACACACACACACACACACAAACTGTTATTATTTTAGAAGCATTTTTATAACAGGAGAACATTTTGAAAAAAGCTTATTCTAAGTTAATTTTTTGCCAAAATATTGTATTTAAATAATTTTTTGTCAAAATGTTCTTAAAACAATTCTATACATGTATTTCTAATCTATGTGACACTAAATATCATGAAAATTATCCATTTATGCGCTTTTTTAAAATCACAATTCCGAACGTAGTCGGATACCTTAAAAGCGTATTTTTAAAATTCTCTGTATCTTTCATATATTCCAAATTTTAATCCCCCTTTCCTCTCTTTAGCTTTCGATGGCATGCCTTCGTTTCCAAGAAAAATGTCTGATTTGGACAAGTCAGCTCGAAGAGTTCTCATGTATGGTGCTGAGCTCGATGCTGATCATCCAGTAAGTTAAGAATTTTACAATCTTCTAAACCTTAATTAACAGTTTAAAATATAACTGCTTTAAGTAGGTTAATGCTATTTGGAGGCTTTTAGTTGCCGTGTTTCTTCCTTACACCTGAAATTATATCACGTTTATTTTAATTTATGAGTGATTATTGAATAAAATCGATGTGGGAATAAGCACGATGAACAAAAGTTGGTACTTTTCGCGTCAAGGTATATGCTTGTATACTACGTATGTATATGTATATAAATATATATGCGTGTGTGTGTGCTTATATTTATATATATATTGGTTGACTTTGATTTTTATATTTTTGCTTCTCTTATTTTTAATACTTTTATTATTTTATAACGTAATCTTTTAATAAAAAAGATCAAGTCTTGCTTAATATAAATCAAAACACCTTGTATTATGTCAATGTGCAGTGCAATCAGTCACTTCATTATCTGGAAAATGATTTTTAAACAATACGTGTAAGTGTATGTACATGTGTGTTTTGTACCATGCAGAGCATAGAGTTGAAAGAAAAATAAAGTAAAAAAATTCCTCAGCTGAAATGAATTCTTTTTCCTATTCAGGCGTTATTTTTTAGCAAAAGACTTAAAAATATTTTTAAACTAGATGGTAAATTTAAAACATTTTTCTGTTGACACAAATGTGTTTAACGTAGTATGTGTTGTATTATCACTTTCAAAGAATAGAAAGATTATATATATATATAATTTTCACTAGAAATTCAGAACTTATATTTGAAACATCTGAACAACCCCCTTCTATTAAAATAGGCTTTTAATGATTTGTAAATTCTTTTCGAACTATTTCCTCACTCATTCAGTATCAATTCACATTGTTAACGTCACGCTATTCAGGGATTTTGGCAACGGACCTCGTAATCTTGAACCATGGTCAAGCTGACGAGGATGACATCTGAGCTGGTTCCCCTCTCTCCTAACTTCTGCACCACACCAACGGGAGGAAGTTTGAGCTTCGGTAGATTTAACGTGCCTCCCTACGCGGCGAGTCTTCAGTCATACTAGGCTCGAACTCACAACACGCCGGCCGCGAGTTCATTTCCTTGACCACTAGTCTCTCGCGGTCTACGTAATTCAGTAAAAGCAATGCTAGAAAATTCAAGAACAATATGAAAAAGAAAAATTTTCACCAATATTATTAAAAGTAAACGCAAGATTCATTTTTTAACGAGAAGGTTACTCAACTAAGGGAAGATTTAGATCCCACATTATGAATCAAATAAATTTTTTGATATTTATAGATTGAACTCAGACTTTTAAATCTGCAACCACCTAAACAGATCAAAATATTATGAAACTAATAAGTTCGCTTCTGAAATGCTTTAAGTCATCGCCATCAGCATCCCTTGTAATGTCAACTATGTCTCTCTTGATAACTGCAGTTTCCCAATCTCTTCATCAACTAAGGACATATCTTGTCCTTCCATCCTCTTCGTCTTCCATAGCACTCACTCCATCAATTATATATTTCAACCATCTATTCCTCATATCTAATACTGCTTCTTCCACATTCAATATTCTACATTTCTCGGCTTCGTCCTCCTATCAGCTCAAGCATGCCTTTTTCCTTCAATGTGTTCGAAATTTATTGCTCTATCAACTAAAATACAATACTTGAAATTGCTACCCTCACATCCAATAGTCTACCTTTTTCTGATATATATACTACGTCGCGAGAAAGTACAAAAAGTCGAGGGGGAAAGCAAGCCTTAAATTAAATTTATAAACTTACAATAGGAAATAAGATGAAAATTGAAATAATGGTACTCATAATCGCAGGAAAAGCGTATTTGTATAAGAACCATCAGAAGAAGGAAATATGATTTTTCATGATGTTGATGATCAATATAGAATAATTGTTTGTTGAGCAATTATTCTATATTGATAATAATTGTTGTTCTTGCATGATTTGATTCCCGTCAGAAATGGAATGTGACGGTTTCATTTTTCTTCACTATCATACATGTTATAATTTAATAAGTTTATTTTTCATATTTTCTTCATGAGTATAATTATTTTAATACTTATAAATTACAACATTTTTAATGAGATTTTAACAAACTTAACTTATTTTCTTCCTTTCTCATTCCATAAATTTGTTTTTTTTTACGGTTTTTTTATATTTCAAATAGTTTGACGTAGCACAGCTCAATTTGGGGCATAAATCCTAATACCCAATTACTCATTTTCTTGTATGTATCTAAAATAACAATACATCTTATGAAAAAAATATACTGTGCATGGATATATACATTTCATTTTTTAGGGATTTAAAGATGAAACATATAGACAGAGGCGCAAGCAATTCACGGACATAGCATTTGATTATAAACAGTAAGTCCTTTTTTCCTATTTTTTAACATGTTTTTAATCCATAACAGCTGTTTTACATCTTCAGAGATATAGCTATTTCAACAGATTTTTCATTCCATGATAAAAAAAAATGTCATATATTAACTGTAAATTTCTATGAAGTAAGTTCTTTAAAATTTTTGCAACTGTGTTTCAAAATTCTTTTACCTTAAGCGTATTTTTAACTAAATCCAAAATTAGTTAAATCTATTTACCACAAATTCCAATATATTTTTTTGTTTTAAGAAAAAGTGGTAATAAAAAAAATAATAATAATTGTGTAAAAAAAAGTATTCAAAATAAAAAACCATTAGTTCTTTTTATTCTTCTTAATATACAAAATTTTTAAAAATCCTTATAAATGAACTATATATTTTAAAAATTTTTATCTATGGAATCTAAAACAAAATTTTAACTCTGCAATTATTTCGATTAGAAAAATCAGCAAGTATTAGGTTGGCATTATTATTTCAAAACTCAACATTTATCTGATTTTTTTTATCTTTCATATTTTTTTGCCTGTACACATTTTGAAAAGTCTTTCAAAATTTAATTTTAAATTGGAATTTATTTTAGATTTATTGCTTACCATCATTAAATACGTGTAATTAAAATTAAAAAAAAATAATGAATTTTTATATTTATTTAAAAAAGTTTCATTAATTTCAAGTGAAATTTAGTACATGTCACATTCTTCGTACTGTAATGATATTTTCTTATATGTATCTTTTCTACAGTGGACAGCCAATACCTTATGTACAATACACACCAGAGGAAATCCAAACATGGTACGTTATTATTCCTTCTTGTGTCATGTATATTTTTCAAATCATTAAACTATGAAGCCTTTAACAAAAAAAAAAAAGTTTGTAAAAGAAAAGCTATTTGATATATATTCTGAATTTTTTAAAAGAACTTTCATGGCCAAATTTATAAGTCGAAGTCACAATAACCAAGATTTAACATAAAAAATGAAATGATTTCAGAAAAATTTATTTGATGGGAAGGAATATGGTATATATCAGACTGTGAGGGCAATAGGGTAAATATATATATATAGAAGAGTTAAATGTAGGGAATGTTAAATGTTCAACACGAAACTGATTAGACTAATAAGGGGTGAGGTACAGATTTACATGCCGCGCAATAAGCTCTCAAACTACTAATGAGGGTACTAATAAGTCATATTGGCAGTAACTTTTATTCATCAAAAATGGACAATTTTAAAGCCTGAAAGGTCCTGACAGCTTGTAGTGGCTCTTCCTAGTGTCCTAAACGTTCTTTGTACAATCGATGACCGGCGATCTCAAGCCACACCAGATAGTGAATATCTCTTCTTCATTTTAAGAATACTTGATAGAATTTATAATTTCCATGATCTCGAATCATTGAGAAATATGTAACTGAAGTAGAGTTGAGTAGTAAGCGGGAACTCGTTCTGTGTATCCTTTTTTACGTATATGTAAATACAATCATTCAGGATTGCAATCATTTCATTTCCTTGAATTTCACTGTAAAAGTACAATATTTTAAAATTCTTTCTTTACAAATCTATGATATTTTGCGAACCTTAAATTGGTTCACATCCTACTCATTTATTTTCAAGTTTTTACATTTTGTACTCTTTTCCAGTGTGAACTTTTCCTTAATAGCCTACCGAGTCACAAAAGGGAAGGTTGATATATTTATATATAAACAATTTAATTCTACTTATTTGGTTCTTTAAGTCCGAAATTGCCTTTTGGCTTGCTATACACTATTTTATAACTTTTTTTCTGTGTATTTTCTACTTTCTTTTACATATTTATTTGATGTTTTGTTGAATTTTTCTATTTTTGTTTTATTTATTTTTCATATTTTTAAATATATTTTATGTTTTTCCTTCATAGATACATGTTAAATGTACAAATAAGTTTAAAGTTTTTTTTGCTTAGAAATTGGGGTTTTGTTATGCAAAAATGATTACGAATGGATTACTTCAAGTTAGTCCATTGCTAGCCACTACTTTTCCATCTTACTGGCAACATATGAATTCCTTGTTGAAAAAAAGTTTGGTCTTTAAAGGCAATTATATAATCGACCAATTTTTTTGCATTCCTCATAAGATTGAAAGTGCTTCTTATGGATAGGCCATGAGTCATTGGTCGGAAAAATGATAATCTGAAGGAGTGAAGTCTGAAGTACATGGTGGAGAGGGTAGAACATACCATTTGAGTAGTATTTGACTGGCCCATGCGGTCGAGTCTTCTCATGCCAAAAAATCTCTTTGTTATATAGTACCTAGCATTCTGACTGATTTGTTTAATGCTTGGTTCAAACGTATCAATTGTACCACACAGCGGATCTCATCAAACGCTGAGCATGAGCTAAGATTACTTGGCTGTTGATTCACAGTTAATGCTGATGCACGACCGAGCTTACTCCACGATTTCTTACACTTTGGATTGTCCTCTGGAATTCACTTCTCCTTACCAGTTACAATTAGATGCAAAAAGCCCTTTTACCTCAGAAAAGTTGTACGCAAGAGGAGGGGGATTCATTTCTACGTCTCTTAGTTGTAATTCGTATGACATTCAATCTGCTTGCTTTTGGACCCTTCGCATTGCTTTGAGGCGAAACAAAATTGCTTGATGAGTCATTTCTAAAGATGCTGCTAATTAATTCTTCTTGCGTTTGACACGTCTTCTTTCAATAATGCCTCCATTTCTGCATCTTCAAACGTTTCTAGCTTTATTTTACGTTCCTCATCCTCCGAATCAATAGCCTCATATTTGAGCTGTCTAAAGCAGTACTGATACTTTGAAGTTGATGTAGTTTAGTTTCATAAGCTTCACACAACAATCGATGACCTTCAGCTGTTTTTTTCTACAAAAGAAAGAAGGAAAACAAAGCAAACTGCGTTTTGCCTTAGCAGAAAAGTCAACATAAGTGGAGCTCAAAACACACACAAGCGTGTTATTCTCACTTTGATAAAATAGAGAAACTCACTTAAATCCAAAGCTTAATGATGAAGATTTAACATAATCCTTAAAAATTTACTTGCACCCCTAATATAAATATTATAAATGTTTTTTCATCTTCATTGAAATAATCGATTATGTATAGTGGGAGAACTGTATTTCAATTTTTAAAAAATCCTTTGCTTTTGTTTTAAGGGATTTCATGACTGCAATAACTGTAGAATTTACATTTTGTTTAATTAACATAGGAAGAGCATGTGATATTATTTCTTAGCTGTTGGAAAAGGAATATAATTTCTGAGATTGTTTTATTTTTATTTGAGAGTTATTTTAGAGTTGTTTGTTGGAGTTTTGCTATTCACATTGAGTAATATTTCTGATCACATTTTAGGGGAACAGTTTTCACTCATCTCAAAAAACTGTATCCAACTCACGCTTGCAAAGAATTCCTGGAAAATTTCAATCTTCTCATCAAATTCTGCGGCTATCGGTAGGTTGACTTACTTACTGAGAAATCATTGAAATCTTGGAATAAATTTTGTTAATAATGAACATTATAAATATTTGATGTATTTTTCAGAAAGAACAATATCCCTCAGCTAGAAGATGTGAGCCGTTTTCTCAAACGTAAGTCGGCCATTTACTAATAGGCATACTGTTCTTTGTTAAGGATGCATTTCATTAAAATTTTAAACTTGGGATTTCTTGAGACGTAATAAAAAGGATTATTATATTTATACATAACTCAAAATAAAATATTGGATATTTCTGATTCCAGAAAGAACTGGATTCCAACTACGACCAGTTGCTGGTTATTTATCTTCTCGGGACTTTTTAGCAGGACTGGCATTTCGTGTTTTCCACTGCACTCAGTACATACGTCACAGCTCGGATCCTTTTTACACTCCTGAGCCGTTAGTATATTACGAATTTCCATATTTTTTTACTGTTCAGTTGAATTAAAGAATTAGAAAGATAAAATTCAAATACTACTTTAACATAGTATAATCTGTAGAGGGATTCTACTAGGGGCTTGTAAATCGTAAAGTCTATCAATGATAAAATAAAAAAAATGTGTTATAGTTCTTTTTTTAAAAAATCAATTTTAAGAAATGGGAATCCTTAGAAAAAGAGGTCGAAAATTATTTCTGTGCAGAAAGGGAAGTGTGAGATTACTTGCAGATCAAATTTCTTACTAACAAAAAACTTGCCACGCACACTACTTAACAAGAAAAATTTGGTAATTGTACTGAAAACCCTAAGGGAAGTACACTCTTCAATATTAGTTATTTTTCAATAACTTTCGTGATAAAACTGAAAAATGTGAGCCTTTATTTGATTGAAAAATTTTATTAAAGAAGGAACATGAACATCAATATCAACGTATTCTTAATTCTCTTTTAAAATTATATTTGTAACGTAAAAACAAAATGCAGAATAAGTTGATTTTTAATTTAAAACAAGAAGAATTTGATTTATTATTATTGTTTTACAAAAAAAAAATAAGTAAATATTTGCGAAGAATCATTACTATTCAAACAAAATTAGTTTTCTAAAGGATGATAATCTCTGTTAACAGAAATTACAGATTGAACAAAAGTATTATACTTCAGTGGCGTAACATTCACCCTCGCACCCCGGGAGGGGGCAGGACTCTAGGGGGCCCAAAGCCTGAGCGATGCCAAGTGTGTAAGATCCGGCTTGGGTCCCAAAACCTGACTTTGCAGCGGGACCCTAATATTCTCCATTACACATCTGTTGTACTTATTTTAGTAGATAAGAGGCTAATTTCATAATAAATATATTGTTTTTAAGAAATAAATTTGCAAAAAAGATACTTTTACCTGCTTCTTTTAATTAATATTTTTTTCTTGTTTTAATATCTAGACAAAACTAAAACTAGACTAATCACAGACTGAAAAAAAAAGTGCATAGTCCATAACTTCACTGTCTAGTCAACGCTTACAGCACCTCAGTCAAAGAATAAACAACTAAGAATTCTACATTAATAAATTCAAAATACTATTGTGGCTCTATAAGACTATGATCCTCATCTACTCTGAGGTCTAATTCTATCACAGTATATCGCAATTTTAATTTGTACTATAGTAAAATAAATAATTGTAAATCCATAACTGATGGGGATTTCAAACCTATGGTAAATTTCATACTTTCTACTTTCTATTCATCAAGTACTGCTGCTAGAAATAATAATAATAACAATAATAAAACTTTTCCTAATTTTTAATATCATAAAGTTTTTCGAAAATTTTTAGCTTAAAATCTTCTATTATTATTTTGTATTAATCACACTAAAAACTGCTCTGTTAATTTATACTTTTACCACCTCTTACAATAACAAATGTCTCTGTAGAGACTGTTGCCATGAACTTCTTGGACATGTCCCTCTGCTTGCTGATGCCAGCTTTGCTCAATTTTCTCAAGAACTTGGACTAGCTTCCCTAGGGGCTTCGGATGAAGAAGTTGATAAATTAGCTACTGTAAGTGTTCGAGTTTTGTAACGTTAACAAAACATTTATGCTATTCGACTTCATAATATTTAGAAGTCAGCAAGTAGAGCAAATGTACGATTATATAAATAAAACCACAGTAAAAAATACTAAAAAAAAAATAAAAAAAAAAATATCCAATGTAGTAAAAAACTAAACCTATGTGACGGAATTCTTTGTAATTTAAAAATTCATCTGCTTTTAGGGTTTATAAGTTTAAATTTACATATCTATTCATTATTAATATGTATCCATTATTAATGAATGATAATTAAGCAATCAAGACAAGATAGTATTTATTAAGAGTGACTAATTGACACTGCTAAAAATATTTGTTAAAGGTGGTTGATTCATTGATCGTTCCAAGATAATTAATACTATTTGACAATACACACAAAATGATAAAAAAATATTTGTAGATATCTATTGATTCACAGATATATTGATTGTTATAATCGCAATCAGTGAAGAAGCGTAAATGGTAGTTCTATACTAACTTTTTTATTTGAAAGTAGTATACTGTATTATACTGTAGCCGAGTGGACAAGATATCGGATCGTGGCTGGCCTTGTCACGAGTTCAAGCCCAGTACTCGATACCAGGGAGCGATGCACGTTAAATCTCTCGAGAGCTCAAACGTCCTCCCGTTGGTGTGGTAATTAGAAGAGAGGGGTGGGGGGCAGCTCAGGTGTCGTCCACGTCTCTTGAACATGGTTCAAAATTACGTGGTCCGTCGCCAAAAGCCCTCTTGTAGCTAAACAGTGCGACGTTAATATTCATTCACTCACTATAGAAAGAAATATTAGCATTTAACACATTCAATTGTTTTAAACAAGTTTCTAAAATGTTTTGCACAAGTTCCTTAACATGTTTTTCCCAAAAGTTACCTGTTTGCGACAAAAAAGCGTTTTCTAGAATAAATCATCAAAGTTTTGTAATAAAATTATAGGAAATAAATTCTCTTCATATTTTATATCTATTAAAGGAGGAATATGACACACTGTTGCTTTTGTATTTAAATGACTTTTTTATTTGCTTTTTCAGTGCTACTTCTTTACTGTGGAGTTTGGACTGTGCAAACAAACTGGGGAAATGGGGTTTATGGAGCTGGTCTTCTTTCTTCGGTAGCAGAACTTCAAGTAAGTTTTGAAAATAAAAACACACATTGTCAGTTTTTAGCTCTTGTCTTTAATTTTTATTTATCTATTCGAAATATATTCAAATGGAGCCTTTTGGAAACTTTGTAGCTGTTTTATGGATTTTGTCAGTTTTAAAAGAAGTAAATAAAAACAAAATACTTAAAATAAAAAAAATAAAACATATTTTAGGATTTAAGAATAAAATCGTGGATTTTCTTATACAATAAAACTCTAATTTTATTTCTTTAACATTTTTAAAAATATTCTTATCAGCATACGAAAACATTCCAACTATTTATAATTTGGTTAAAAATTTTAATGTTATATAACATGTATACTCATATATATATTTTATATATTTTAATTTCTTTATAAAAGATAATTTGATGATGATTTATAATATTTGTATTTCTTTTTTTTCCATTTTTACAAAAATTTGATTAAAATATTATACGTAATAAGCCTGCTATTATATGTGTTATTATAAGCTCATGATCACTTATCTACTTTAAATTATATACTTTTATTAATTTTTGATAACTAAATGAATGGAAAAAAAAAAATATTGAGTTTTAAAAATTGATCCAAAGGGGGCCCCCAAAGGTATAGTGGAGCGACGCACTGGGTTGTAGGGACCGGGTTCGAATCCCGGGGGAAGATATGGGGTGTTTGTGGGGGCCCTTTGGCATGGGGGGTTTTCTAGATGTCGAGCCACAAGTCATCTTGTGTGGTTGGTGGAAGTGGACGAGAGGTGGGAGGCTCCTGGCTACCCCCAGGGTTGCGTAAAAATTCTAACCTTTAGCTGCGATGAATTTCGTGGGCCTCGACCTGACTTCGTCAGGCAGGTGGCGTCACAACGCAGATCCAAAGGGCCAAAAATAACTGTCTGCGTAGAACATCATAACATTAGAAACAACATCAGTTAAGTAATTTTAAACTAACTCCAATTGTTGTGTTTTCAAAAAAACAATTATTCAACCAAATATCATGGAGAATTTAAGGATTATTAAAAAAGAACTCTTCACACACGACTTAATAAGAAAGAAATATAATATTCACCTATTAAAAAATGTTTTTAAACTAATTTAGTTTCAAAAAAGAATTTTTATAAGCTCATGATCTTATACTAAATTGCCATAAATTTAATTAAAAAAAAGCAATAAATAGAAATATAACAGCACACACAATAATATAATAATATATTCTACTGTGATATAAAAGTACCTAGAATTTTGTCATAGAACAAAGGGTCACGCTCCTCCGTTTTTAGCTTCATCCACTCCCTCACATTACAATATCTTCGCCTTTTTTTAATGCAGTATAGTGAAAATTAAAAAATTTTGCAACTTCTTTAATATTAAAAAAAAATTATAAATCATTTCTTCATATGTAGAAGAAACTTCTCTAAATAATTTAATGAATCAAAATAAAATTCGGAATATAAACACGTGTTGTTTATGGATTTAAACTTTTTAAAGTGGGGAGGGGACATTGCCTCTTATTCTCGCAAATGTAAAATTTAGCGAAATTCTATTTATATACATTCCACGTTTGGATATTCATAGAGAAAGAAAATATGAATATGTATATACAAAGTAAAAAAATTTGAAAATATAAACATCTACTTTTAAATATCCATTTATGTATTTTTGCAAAAAATGTAGCTAATAGTCAGTGTTGCATGTGTATTGTACTTATTCCTTAAACATATATATTATCAAATTGCGATATCACTGTCTCTGGTTTCTAACTTGCAAGTTTGTTGATAATGCGAACTAATTTAATTTATTTTCGAAAAAAAATTTTCTACTTGAATTACACCAAAATTAATCTCCTGTCTTGACATTTGAACGATTAAAGAATGCATTATTTGAATGACAAGAATAAATTATTTTTAACTTAGAGATAGTAAATTACTTTCTTCGATTAATTCCTGTATTTTTAAAAGGGTCAGTGCAGTGCAGCCTCCCCCCCTGAAAAGTCAGGTTTTGCCTCTAACATTTTATAAATTGGATACGTACTAGGTGTCATTCAGGCTTTGAGACCCCTAGAGTATTGCCCCCCCCCGTGTTGAGGGGGTGTACGTTACGCCCAGGTGTGCAGCAACCGCCATATCAGCCGTATCAATGATACGGCTCCTCCAAGCTACAGGGCCCCCAACATGTGTTAACTACATTCCGCTAACAGGGTTCCCATATCTAAAAAAGGGCCCCGAAGAAATTTGGATACAGGGCCCCTTCAGAGCTAGCTACGCCAGTGGTTACGCCATTTATGATTTTATACATCATTAAAAAAACTATTTTACACTTTATCAACATTAACATCCTTTGCCTTGTAGAGAAATATTAAATTCTACACAAGATTTTTTTGAAGTCATCTTCACACGTGTTCTTGAATTAAGTTTGAAATTTGAATAGCATGAGTAGCATTTGCTTAAAGTGATGCATTTTTCTTGAATCGCGTTTAAAGACATTTCGCAACATTTCAAATGTAAATGAAATACCTGATTGGTAAACACTTTTTCTTTATTCAGTTCCACTCGACATTTTAAAATCAACAAAGTGAAAATTTTTCCCCTGCTGAAAACAACATTTATTTTTAGACGATAAAATGAAAAAAAAAATTTGAGTGTCGACTTATGTTTATAATAAGTTGTACAAATATTTAATGGAAGATTGTAGACGATACCTATTATGCGTGTATTTTAAATGGAAATTTTTCTTTTATCACAGTTGAAAATATATATATATATATCTATAAAAAGTACTGTATTTGCTAAGCGGATGAAGTATGACGAGTCGCCTTTATAATTATTTTAAGCATTTATTCACGCTTTTCATTAAGAACAGACATTTTACATTGTCATTTGCATATCACACGTGTTACATTTTTTTTTTTTTATACCTGGCATTCTCACTCTCGCGTTTCTAGGCAAAAAACAAAAAGTGTACTGTCATTCTATTTTTAATTATAAAAATATTGATACCAAACGATTTTTTAATTAATTTCTTTACGGCCAAGTAATTTATCTGTATAGTTAATTAATTTTTTTAAAAAATTTAATTGTAGTCTTAGAACGAATTATTTAACACAAATACATTTTTTATTAATTACAAATGTTACTATCTCCTTTCCCAAGAAACATTAATTTGTATTTCTCTTTTTAAATTTTTCTTTGCTTCTATTATTTATATATAATTTTCTGCACGACAAATTTTTAAACGAATATTTTTCAAAACACATATTAATAGTCCTAATTAAAATGCTACAGATAAACATTATATAAAAAAGAATAACACAAACTAATTAAATTAAATGCCTCTAAAGCAGCGTTTCTCAAACTGTGGGGCATGGCACCTTGAGGGGCGTGATAAATCTACAAGGGGATGGGCGCATATTGAAAAATCGAAAACAAAAGATTATTTTAAAAAAATTACTAATTTATTGAAAGTAAAATACATTCTGACATAATAAAAAATAAAATACACATTTGCACTGATATAATACAGTTATAAATGTATTAGTACTGCACAATGTATTTTATAATTAATTTAACAAAACTAAGAAAAAGTATAATAATTACCAGTGACCCCCATGATCTTGTCATATATAAAATTATGTACAAAAATTAACACATGATAATTTGTACTGTTTATAATTAATGCCTTAAAACTGTTGATTAAAAGTTACGCAATTCTTTCCCCAATGCCACCATTTTCCACTCAGACACGTGTATGTGATGTATTGAGGAGAAGAGGGGGAGAAAAGGAATAAATAAGAGCAAATCCTCTGAAAGAAGCAAATCCTCTGAAAGAAGTAAATCCTTCGCAAACACTGTCAAGGTCCTTTTATTGCATTACAAAGCTTTCGGAATAATTTTATGGATAGCATTGAACAGAAAAAATCGTACTTCGGACAGACGTATATATACATCCGAGGAAAATAACGCTTTAGCTGAGCGAGACATTTATATACGCCGGTGGCACTTAACAGGTTTAAATCGTATTGTAGCTTTTGC
Source organism: Trichonephila inaurata madagascariensis (assembly GCA_019973955.1). NCBI lineage: Eukaryota > Metazoa > Arthropoda > Arachnida > Araneae > Nephilidae > Trichonephila > Trichonephila inaurata. The sequence continues at coordinate 118,895 of BMAV01009282.1, forward strand.
ATCAAAGTATAGTATTATTAAATTCAGTACATTGTTATTGTATGGAAGGGGGGGGATAAAAGTTATGATTGAATATTGGGTCGCAAATATTGAAAGTTTGATAAGCACTGCTTTAAAGCAAAAAAATCAACAGTGAGGCCCGTTAGAATGACTCATTACATCTACATTTTCACGGTTTTTTACCACTCTTCGATTAACTACTAAAAGGACTGTACTGAAACTACTATAAGGGATCGTAAATAACGAATTTAAGCTCACATTATTTTTGAGTCATGCTAAAGGATTATGGGCCATCCCGATGAAGAATTCAGCATGCCCATCTAAATAGCATCGCAATTCCTTTTCCACAAATAATGTGGAAGCGCATTCTTTTTCTATAGAATATCTTTTATCACTTTTCGAAAATTTCTCACTTAAATATAATGTACGATGTTCATAATCTTGTGATCATCTTCTTCATTACAAATTAAGCCCATACCACAGTTCAAAGTACGAGACTGTAGTATAAATTCTTTATTGGAAGCCCTTCATATATTATTGACAGTTGTAGCACAATTTTTGCTTTAATTCTTCAATGTATTTTGCTCTCCTTTGTTCAATTATTTTTTCATTTTCTCAGTTTCGCTTTCAAGGTTTCTGTTAAAGAGGCAACTATAGATGAAAATATAGGAATATAATGATTATTATATCCCACTAATACTAAGTAGGCTCCTATTTGATTTTTTGTAGACGACGCTGGAAAATCAAGAACAACTTTTACTTTCAATACATTAGATGCTCAAAACCGCGATCTGCAATATGTTCAATAAATTAACTTACTCTGTATTGAGAAAATTTACGGTTTCTTTGCTTGATTGTTAAATCAGACTATTTTTACTTGTTTCGAATCAGCTTTCAGATGTTAAGATATTTTTTCCACGAATTACAATAAAAATTAAGGGTCATCTAAATAAGGGGCAGTAAAGGATTTCTCATCCATGAAGAATTCCAACTATCATTTTACTAAATGGAAATGGCACATTTTTAAGCCTAAAATACATGCGTAGAGGTCTAAATATTCTCAAACTCGTGATAAAAGTAACTAACCGTTGCTCATTAGATGTTGAAATATTTGCTAGTGTCCTTTTGTTAAATCTGAAATAGATAGTTTGCAGCTTTTTTGGAATCAATGCAATGCCTAGTAGCTCTTTCAGTTCCTTCTAATAGCATTTCGTCTAAAGCTAACTCTCTACAGCTTTTAAGCCAATTTATCAACATGTGAAAGCGTATTAAACCGCATTACTTCCTTTATCTTCAAGATTCATTCATTGTCATTTAGTAATCCTACAAGTATACAAAAGATTTCAACCATAAGTTATTTCGGAAGGCGCTAATCTGGTGCTTTCGTGCGTAATAAGTCTTAAGCAAATACAGGTGCGAGAACTTGCTTCATCCATTCGACGCGCGGCTGCTTCAATACATAAGAATTTTAATAATTATTTTGACTGTTTGATGAAATATATATATTTCCATGGGATTTCTTTGAGGATGATGAATTGAGTTTCTATATAGTTCCTTACATTCCAAATTTTTCCAAAAATTAAACTGTTAGATTATTCCTAAATAAAATCCCTCGATGAGATTTCTTTCTGAAAACCCATTCTGCTTAGGCCAATACAAATATCTTGCTAATTTACTTTTAATCTTAACGATGCTGTCATGATATAAAGATTTTATTTGATCCCTGTATTTTTTTTAATTGTAATAAGTACTCTTTTATTTTCGTTTTTGCAAAATTTCATTTTCACCGATAGCCACTTTCTTTTATTTTGAAACCATTTGGTTTGCTAAAGTTCTCATTTTTAGTTTGTCTAAGTAATGTAGCTCTTTGCTTTGATGTTGAGAAGCTATAAACTCCTCTCAGAACTGACTTCAATTAATTCAGTTTGTAACAAATGGCAAAAAGACGGACAATAGTGCGCCCTCTCTTGGCCGTATGGACACTTAAACAGTCAACCTGCCAGATCGGTGAAGGAAGCAGATGCTAATGTCCGTGCGCGAAAACCTCTCGTTATTTATATAGTGTTAACTGTTTTGATGTAATTGTAACTGTGCTCACACAAGGAGAATGTAATTTATTTTGAATTAATTTTAAAATTATTGGTGCTGATCAACGTTGAGTGCAGGTTATAAATGGCGCCCAACGTGGGTATGCTTTGGAAAATTACCGACATCAATTGTTTTTGAAAATTCTGATATAATATAAATAATTTATTAGAAAAGTCAGTTAAAGTGTAGTATAGGGTGAGGGGGGCACTTGGCGCAATCCATTTTTTGGCGACTAAAAACGGTCGCCAAGGTACTTTATTCGGAATTATTTATTATTTATTTTAGAATGAATTCGTTATCTCACCATGACATTTAGATAAAAATAGCCAAATCCGAAGAAAAATCGCCAAATCCAAAGTGGCCCTCCTATACTACACTTCAGCCTCATTACTCATTATGCCTGTCTTGGACTCAAAACCAATAAGTTGGCCAGATCAAGTAGAACAAGGTACGATAAACGATATTACAAGATTATACGATATTGCAAGATTGAAAGAAAGATGGTCTCAAAATCAATTGCTTATCGAAAAGCTTGGAAAAAATTTGGTTGGGGGGCAATCCTTTTTCAGAAATTTCCTGCTTGGTGGCAGTTAAAGCAAACTAGAAAATGTTCAAAAGATTCACATTATTTTTAAAAAAATGGTACTTGAGATACAAGACGTTATAATATATAAGTACGGCTTTCCTGAGAAAAACATAAATATAACACCGGCAGCAAACCCACGGAGCTTTTTCAGGATTAGAAAAGAAATATCTGTGGATTTTTAAATAATATATACGAACCTGTTTAAAAATTTCAGCAGCTCACTACACTTAACTAATGAATTCGATTAATGCTTTCCGGATTTCCATAATCTTTGTTCGATCTCCATTTAAAACTATCGTGCTGTATTTAAATACTGGATTAAAAATATGAAGAAACTTCTTTATGAAAAACAACACATTTACTCACGCTTTACACCACCATCTACAACAGACACACAGTGCACTTTTTATATTGAATTGTCATTCTCGCGTTTCTAGGCAAAAAAGAAAAAGGACGTTGCCCCCCTCCCATTCTATTTTTATTATATTTTAAAGAATATTGAGAGGTTGCCTAAAAATTAGATTTTTAATTAATTTCTTAATGGATAAATAAGCTATCTATTAAATTAATTATTTTTTAAGAAAAATTTACTAATAGTTTTTGAATATATATAATATAATATTTACAAATATTATAGTTTATATTTCTCAGTTTCAATTTTAAAAACAGTATTTAGTACTTAGAACGTATGCAGCACTTTTTTTTTCAAATTAATTTCTGAATTATTTTAAATACAAATATATTCCTAAATTTATTCTGCTACGTTAAGAAATACAATTTGATGGAATTTCAATAATAATACACTTCAATTAAAGTGCTTAAAATTTGTAAAAAAAAAATTAAATGCATATTTTCAATTTTTTTTTTTTGTGACAATAGTTACAATTTTTTTTCCGAATTTTTGACAATGTATTTCGAATTTTAAAAAAAACAGAGTGGGTTTTTAGTTATTACCGTCAGATATAATTAAATTAGAAAAAAAAATGGATGGTTTCAATATCACAAATTTTTACTCACTGGAATTCATTTTAGAATTATTAGTCAGATCATATCAACAATTAAAAAACTTATATAGCATAAAATTTTAAATTTATAATAGATACTTACGTATTGTACCATTGATCAATTTCGCCAAATCAAAAGATGCTGTGAATTGTTGTCTTTGCAAATAATAGTAGGCTAAGTTCATTCCAAAGACGCCTTTTATTCTTACAACCTCAAACAATCAAAAAGATCCAAATGAATGATAATATTTCGAAAATGTACAAAAATTAATTACATATTAAGTTCAACACTGCACCGATTATGCATTATAATTCTTTTCTCCGACTGAATTAACCCATTTAGAATAATTATAAAAGATGCCAACTTAAGCAACGTAACTGTAACAACAGACGATTACATATGAGTAAATAAATTGAATAAACTGATAGATTCGAGTTACGTGAATCATTGAATTAAAGCAGACGATAATTATATAGAAGAGGAATTTCAACCTAAACAATATTTATAACTGCTGTATAATTCAAATATTCAACTAAAAATTGATCCAAAATAAAGGAAAGCTATATAAATAGAACTAAATATCTTACAATGCAGTCATATATGCTCCAAAGAGATCATTATATTTATACATGTATAAGAGTACAGTTTTCTACTATTGGCTGCATGATGTTGAAAATATAATCTTTATTTGTTTTTCAATTTTAATTACGAACTTTAAATTTCAGATGGCAACGTTAGCAATGAAAACTGTATTACTATTTAGTTTTTTGCGAATAACAAAACTAGTTTTTTGTTCGATTGTTTTTATGTTTAGAATAAATGTTAGAATAAAGAGTTCTTTTTATCGGTATCTTTTGAAAAGATTTATCTCTTTTATTTCAAACTGCTAGCCACCGTAGTACGAGTTTTAATTAAAATTACTTGGATTTATAAGTGTGGAAAGAGTGAATTATGGTGTCCTTATAATATTTTGGAGAGCTAAGAAAATTAGTTTAGATTTTCTTTTGAAGACTTAACACATATCGTGGCATTTGGTGAAGTCTTTTCATTTGACGAATTGTTTGACGGTATAATACGTAATTACCCTTGAATACTTATTATAATTACATACGGCTCAAGTGTAGTATGGGGGCGGCACTTTTTGATTTGGTAATTTTTCTTCGGATTTGGCGATTTTTATCAAAATGTCATGGTGAGATATCGAATTCATTCTAAAATAAATAATTCCGAAAAAAGTATCTTGGTGACCATTTTTAGTCGCCTAAAAAAAGGACTGCGCCAAGTGCCCCCCATACTACACTTGAACCATTACATATACATCGGTACTTTAAGTGTATAATTCATATACTTTTATACTTACCTTTTCGTTTTACAATTAATACTACCATTATCTTTTCATTTCCAGCATTCTCTTTCTCCAAACGCAAAAGTACTTCCATTTGATCCGGAACGAACCTGTCAACAAATACCTCTTATCACGACTTTTCAAGATCTTTACTTTTACACGGATAGTTTCGACGAAGCTAAAGAAAAAATGAGGTAATTAATAACTTTCTAAATGGTAGATTTGTGGACATTTTTTATTTACCTATCTTGACGGGTACAGGAAAACACATATTTTCTTTACAAAAACAAATTGGCACTTTTCCATTTCGCGGGTGCTAATTCGCCAAGCAGACTTTATTGGCAACAAACACATTATACACATAAAAACATGATAATAAATGTTTGTTTATGTTTAAAAGAAAAACGTTTTTGATAAGAAAAGGCCGTTATTTGTTTTGAAAACGTGATAGTAAAAGGTTACCATCAAAAGTATTTCGTTTGACGTCGGTTCTATTATTTTTGGCGACTTTATCGCCTGCGTCAGCGAAATGGAAAAGTACTGATTCATTTAATTTAAAATCTATTACAATCATAACCAAAAAAGTTTTAGATATAGTTGCCCTATTGACGTAGTTCTGTACGAGGCAGACATCCAACCTCTGACTATGAGATTCGAAGTCAACTCATGTATGTAAGTATTTTAACAAAATCAAAAGCTTTTTTTTGTTCCTTCAATAGAACATCTTCTTTCATTTTAAGCTGGACGTAACCGACGTTTAAAGCGAGACAGCCCTTTTTAATTACATGTGGAAATATGGTTTTATTGATTATAATATTGACACATCTACATCTTTAAGCTGCATTACACCCATTGATTCTTTTAATCATGTTGAACTCCGGGAGGTATAATTGACCAGTACTCTTAAGCATACCAGCCATCCGGAATTACTCAGACAGCTGGCACTTGAAGTCTTAAATGATATACCTGATCAAGCCTTGATTATTTACACAGATGGTAGTCGTTCGGGTAGAGCAGGGAGTGGTATATTTAGTAATGCTCTTGGGAGTGGTGTTAAAATCAGCATCAGGAATTCTGACCACTGTTCCGTCTTTAGATCAGAACTCATTGCTATCAGCGGTGCTCTCGACTATGCTCTCAACTCTAATAAGGACAGTATCTGGGTCCTGACAGACAGAAAATGCTCCATCTAATACTTAAAGAATTGGCCAAAAATTATGGATAATTCTGGTCTAGATATTATATCCAAATTGGCTAGACTTGTGGTCAGATGAAACAAGTGCGTCTCCAGTGGATACCATCACATGTAAGTGTGCCTGGGATCGAGGCAGCTGATGAGCTGGCTCGTAGGGGTTGTGATCTCCCTAACCCCAGTTCCTCTGTCTGAGCCATTCTGAAATTCATTCGCTCCACAGAGCTAAAATGAATTTGACTTGGAGAAACCCTCCTACTCACCACTGGTATGCAGCTATGAGTCCTGGCTAATCTCTACAGTGAAGGAGATCCAGGGCTCTTCAGATGACCTTGGCGTGCTTTAGAAGTGGTCACCTGCGTGGTATGATCTTTGTGCAAGGGGTAAAGTCTTTCTTTACCTATCTCTTCTCTCTCCCTGCTTCCCATGCTCATCTTCTGGACTGCTGGGGCATTTCCCTGGGACAGCTGTTTGGAGATCAAGGCCTGGTTTGTGACATTCTTATGCGGAAAGGTCAAATAGACTTGGTGTAGGCTTTCCTGCTCCAAGGGGATTTGAAACAACCACAACAACAAACAATCATAACAGACAATTCAAATTAATTAAATTTGGTTGCTATTGCACAAATAGACCGAAACTCATACAAACTTTTGATATTCATATTATTTTTGACACGCATAAAATATATATTAGTCATCTCCAATATGCATCTATAGTTTGTATAAAAACAGTTTATAGGGCATTAATTTTGAACCACTGTAAACAGACAAGGATAACAACTAAGCTGACATTTCATTTCCGGACTTCCACGAACATGAAGACTTTGAGTCTTGTCACATTTAGCATGCATCAGCCCCTCTAGACATCAGGCTTTTAGTGGCACAAGAGAACTCAAACACATGACTCGACAATGATGACCATGCCCACTCGGCTACAACTGCCTTTTGATAGTAAAAGCCAACTAAAAATTATAGTCCTGACATCGATTTTACATATTTATGGTAAACTGCAAATTAATATAATAAGGTACTTAGGTATTATCGCATCAATCGCCAACTCTATTAATAACTCGCTAAGTTGGAAACCCCGATTTTCTATGTGTCGTATTCTCGGAATTGACAACCATGTGCTTCGTTTCATATAATGTCACCAATAGGTTGCAATAATACGTAAGTACTAATAATAATTATAATCTAAAAAAAAATTTTTTTTTAAATATTTTGAAACTTTTTTAGGGAATTTGCCTGCACCATCAAGAGACCTTTTGGTTTGCGTTACAACCCTTACACCCAGACAGTGGAGATCTTGAGCAACACTCGCAAAATCGCCAACCTCGTCAGCGAACTCAAGGGTGACCTGTGTGTTGTCACGACTGCCCTGAAGAAAATTCGGGGGAAGCAGTGCAAATGAAGAATGACTATCCCCCTTCTACGATAGATATTTCTCTATTTTTTCCCGCTTTATGCCTGTTCCATGCTTCACATATAAAATATAGATGTTAGAATGTTTCGACATGTAATTGACGGGACTCTGATGATTCTAATAGATAAATATTCAAAAGAAACTGTCGAGTAGATGACAGTCAACTGTAAGCGAAATGCAACATTTTTGCTCACATTTCTTTAGTTTGTGAATAAGGATTTGATTTCCAATTTAAATTGTTTATCATCGTTAAGTTCTTATTCACTTTCAGCTCTTGATGTTTTTGCACTGTTCGTTCATTTACTGAACTCAGAATTTTCAAACAACTTGTATGATTCTATTTATGAAGTAGAGGCTTTGAATGTTAAAATTTAAAATTAGCTTAATACCAGATTAATTTTTCCTGATGTTCAATTATTTATTTTTTTTAGCATAAAACATAAACTTCTGTTTTATAAATTTTCTATAACTTTCGATAAACTTTCATAAATGACTTAAGTTGTAAAAAGTTTTAATAAGAATTATATAAGAAATATGTAATATGAAAAATTATAACACTATGAAAAATTTCAGTGGCTTAACGCACACTCCCGCATCGGGTTGCCCAAAGTCTGACTTTACAAGGGGATGAGGGGCTAAGATTCTCCGTTACTCCACTCGAAGTGTTAAGATATTTTTATTCTTTATTAGATAATTTCTCTCAAGGCATTTTAAATTTCATTACGTTTATTGTAAGTCTTGAAAGTTATTAAATACTGATCAAATGTTCTAAGCTATTTTATTCAAAATTTATTTCTTGTGTTTTTTCTGATTGTATAAAGTATGGTTTTTGTTCCACCTGGCTACGTAAAAGTATAAACAAATGTAAACAATATATACTTGTATTTGTATATTACTATATTACTTATCGGATGGATTAATTATTTTATTTCTGAAAAGCTATAAGCAATTATATTCAAAAATCAGTAAAATTGAATTCCCAAATTTTGAAATATATTAAATGTTTATATCAAGAGAATGTTTTAAAACAAAACTACAAATGTTTAGAAAAATCACAAATGTTTTTTTCCCCATAACAATGCATCTCAATCAGTCAATTCCAATTTTCTGTTTATTCCTTAAAATGTCATAGCAAATTTTGTGTTTAAAAGCAGCAAGAATCTCCTTTGAAAATGTTTTTTTTTCTTATGTAAGAATTAAATGCTATTGTGACATGTATTAATAAATCTATATGACTTTAAAATGTATATTACGAAAAAGACAAGAAAATATGCATTTGTGCTGTTATATTTAAAATCTAATAAATATTTTAAAAGGCAATTCTTTGTATTTTTTAGAGCATCTTGTTATTTGAGAGTATTAATACAGTTAACAACCGCCACTAGATGGTGCCACCATGAAATGGCTCTCACGTTTGGAGACCTACCGTGTCTGCAAAGGCTAAGTTGCTAAAATGCAGCCCCATTGGGGAAAATATATAGTTAACAAATATCTATATTTTAAAAACGGTTTTTATAAAAGGTAACAATGAGACGAACTGATGACTGATTGGCTGTAACAAATTGCGGTATCTGTCATATGACCATGACGTCACATGAATAGAGCCCAATGGATAAAAATAGGCATACAAAAGAATTTAAAAGAAACCATAATCAAAATATGGTACTTCAGTATTATTCCACCGGCTATTTTTGTCTAATGTAAAAGCGTTGCCTAGGTGACGTTTGTAAAAATTACTGGTAGTGCGAGAGCTATGAATTTAAACATTTTGTTTATTTACGTCACAGCCATTAATTACAGTATATACATTTACATTGAAATTATTCAAAATGTTTATTTTATTAGGAATCAGAATATGATATTTGTGAGGGAGGAGGCCACAATCATTCCCTTCGGTGTTTTCCAACGGACTTCCCTTTCTGCTGTCTTCAGCGTGGGGTGGTCTATTTCTGACACATCGAATTACATTAAGCTCATGGGCGGAGTGAAGTTTTCTGATGGTCAGAAAATTGTCGGGGCGAGGATAAAAAACAGGACCCCACAATATTTAGTGGTGCACGTACGCATAGGAAAGTTGTTATTCTATCCACAAAAAGAAGCCCATTTTCAGCTCTGTAACGCGAAAATGTTGCACAAAATGTTTCAATCTGTACAGTTATTGCGTTTGAATATGCACTGGAATGGTTTTCTCCTATCGGTAGCATACCGTGCCATTTGGAGACGTCTATGGTTTGATGAAATTAGTCGACGGTATACTACGTAAGTACACAAAATGTATACAAGTATTGCACGTTTATTTTTAAAAATAAAAGATTGATTGGCATTAGAATATCCGATCAAAAATGCAGAAGCTAAATAACAACTAATTTACCTATATTAATACTCAAATAAACATTCATAATATTTTTTTTAATTGCAATCGCATATTTTTAAGATGAATGGTGGCAAATTATTCATGAAGAATAATTTTGGATGGCATTGAAGATATATGATGTGGTTCTTTAATCGTTACATTGTATAAGCAAATCGTATTTAAAATTAATCATTTTAAAAAAAAAATGAATTTAATATTTTTCTAATAAATTATGAATTTAAATTAAAAATACTTCATGAATAAATTTTTTTTTGTTCTAAAATAAAATGAGATATTTTAAAGGTATAAATTTAGATCACGGAAGATTTAAATCGCTTAAAAGCGCCAAACAAAACTCATGACAAAACAAGGAACTTATTTCGTCCACGAAATGGAAAAGAAAGACACGAGAAATAATCCTGGAAAAAGCATTTCTGATGAAGAATCTCCGTACCATTTAACCCAAAAGGGAACCGTTGAAAAACTTACCCCTCCAAATTCTGTTGATACAAGCTCAGATGATGAATATGAGGAGGACATACGTTACAAAGACATACCTTACCATCTGAGTAATACTGGAAGTATTGAAAAACTGATGTCTGTAAGTGAACTAAAAGGTTTCGACTCTAGTTATGTTGTAAAAGGTTACCGTGCGTCTTCAAGTGGAAAAATTAAGGAACTTAGAATACCTTTGAAAAAAATTAAGCACAATCTAGAAGATCTGAACGATTCATCCATTCCATATCATTGGAGCGAATATGGTATTAGAGATAAACTTTTAACTTCAGAAGAATCGAAGGAATATGACCTCAAAAAACCATCCCATGGACGTATGAATGGGAAAGAAAGAGCTAACACTAGCCAAGAGATAGTCAAAAAAAGTAGCAGTCAATCCCCTAATTTGGCTTCTCAATCAAACGAAAAAAAATTGGAGACAAATGCTACAGAGAGCCAGCATGGAGAAAAATTAGACAATGAATGTGCAAAGGAGATAGAAAAAACTAAACCTGGCCAAGAGACAGTCAAAAGAGTAGCAGTCAATCCCCTAATTGGGCTTCTGAAGAAAATGAAAAAAAATTGGGGACTAATGCTACAAAGAGCCAGCCTGAAGAAAAATTAGACCATGAACGTGTAAAGAAGAATGAAAAAACTAAACCTGGCCAAGAGACAGTCAAAAAGAGTAGCAGTCAATCCCCTAATACAGCTTCTCAGTCAAATGAAAAAAGATTGCAGACAAATGATACAGGCAGCCAGCAGGAATCTAAAGATGGAAAACAAACGTTACGAGGTAAAATTTTTCAAAAGCCAATAATGCAAGCAATTTCAAAGAATTTGAAATTTTCTTTGAAATTCCCTGGAAGAAGGAATAAGGATAGCAACAACACTCCTAGCAACAATAAGGATGAAAAACAGAAGCATGGTAATTCTTCCGGTGAATCCATTGATAATGAAAATAAACAAAAGAATGACAATTCTTCCAATGAATCTATAGTTAATGAAAGAAGGCAAAAATCAAAAACTTCTGTTGATGCACATGGATAAAATGTAAAAATTAAAATTAAATCTAATATTAATAAAAGAAAATGTTGAATTGTCGATTACGTACAAAAAAGAGGCTATTTAGCACTATTTCTTCACAGATGAATTATGATGACAAGATTGAGGAAATCTAAGATTTTATTTCAAAACAAGTAACATTTCAGATTTTTATTTTTGGTAAAATCCTGGTTGAACCCGTTGATTTTTTTAGCTCCAAAGAAAAATCCGCGTTTATCGAAATATCTAACTTGAGCTGTATCCTAAGCACGCCGCTGAGTGCAAGGGTTGCTAACTTGGAGAGAAAATACTAAACAAATTGGCGCTTTATTTTTGTCGCCAAATCATAAGGTTCAGCTAGGATGCAACCTTATTTTTAAAAAATTAAACTTTTGTTTTATTTTTTATGTTGGGTCAGAATGGCGTGATAACTCTGGGGCCCCGATTATGAAAAAGTTGAAAATAAAAGATTATTTTTTTAAAAAAAACATTAATTTACTGAAAGGGAAGCAAAAAAAGAAAAAAAAAAAAACATTTGATATAAAAAAAAATAAAATAAAATTTATATTGATAATCCTTTTTCATGTATCAGACTCCCTGTGTTTCATAATTAAATTTTAAAGTATAAGTTAAGAACAAGTTTAATAATTACCATGTTTTTATGGGCAGGTCATAAAATTATATAAAAAATGTAGCTTTATCTTGATAATTTGTATGGTTTAAAAATTAGGTACCTTGTACCACTCAAAGTATATTTTAGTAGATCCGGGGGTTCGGGATTTATGCAAAACAATCACAAAGAAGCATTCTTAAGAGCGATCAAATTTATTAAAAAAAAATCCAACCCCTTTAAATACGGATTAGCAGCAATATTCACGGGTAAATCTCCGAAGGTCTTCACACCTTCAACAGCAATCAAACACAAAAACCAGTTTTTAAAAAAATACAGAAAATTAAAAGACAGCCGACAATCCTATCAAAACAATCCTCACTACTCCTGGTTTAATCAAGACTCTTCGCCTCCGGCGCATCTTATTATAGGCGGGAAGTTCCCGAAATATACCGCTCTGACTTGTGGAGAGATCCCCTACTTTCTGGGAAAATTCCCGAGGGCCCAAAAACCCCCAAAAGAATCCCCGGAAAAAATCCCAAATTTGGCCCCCAATTGGTCGCCAAAAAAAATCCAACTTGGCTCTACCCCCAAAATTTCCCCGTTCCTTGAAACCCATTATAAGAAGGGGTGGCATTGCTTGTGAATGGTACAATTTTTAAAATAAATAAACAAAAATAGAGTAATATAAATGTATTAAACACTCAAATATACAAATTATTTACACTATTTACACAAAATTCGTAACAATATTAATTTTGAATTCAATACATTGATATTATATGAAAGGGGGCGCGAGAAAAATTATGATTGAAAATTGGGTCACAAGTATAGAAAGTTTGAGAAGCACTGGGCAAACCCATTTCGCATGTGTCGTACGTGCTGAATTGGCTACCATGGGCTTCGTTTCTTATAATGTCCCCAACACGGTTGCGATAATGCATAAGAACCAAATCCTTTTCTTTTCAGCTTTTATTATTTTAAACTTAGAAATATTAAGAGTAAAAAAATACATACCAGGGACGTAGCTACTACCGTATCAATAATATGGGGCCCCAAAGCTACAGGAACCCCAAAGTATGTGAGGAAAAAGATTGTTAATATATTAAAGAATCCCGCAAAAGGGTGTACAAGAAGTTTTGATACGGGGCTCAGTCAGTACTAGTACACCAGTGCACTTACATATTAACGTCCTCAGCCCAAAATTTTTGGACGGGGGAAGCAACCCCCATTTTCCCCAACCCCCCGGGCGATTTTTCAATTAAAATTGCAAGGAATTTCTTGGGTTTTTTGGATTTCCAAATTTTGCCCAATGACGGACTGTCAAAATTCCCTTATCATTTTTGATTTTCCCAGAATCGGAGGGGTAGTAAAATTCAAATGTAAAACCCCCTTGGGCTTTGGAAGCGGGAAACACGGTTTTCCCCGGGGGTCGAATCAAAGAGGGGCCAAGGCGGAAGCAGGGGGAAGTGGGCCCAAAAGAAATACTATGCAGGGAAAAAATGCTATAAAAAGGGCGGGATCCAAAAGGGAAGGAACTGGGTTTAAAGGGGGGTTCGGCGTTTAGGGTAGATAAACCCCCAAGTGCACGGTTCCGGCTGGGAAAAACCCAGGAACGGAAGAATAAAAAAAGAGACTTAAAGAAGTGAACTTAAATGTTCCCTTTTATTTTTTATTTTGAGAATTTCCCGTAAATAAATATTACCTAAATTTTGAATCTTTAAAAGTGAAGGGGTTTTTTTATAAATTACTATTTTTTTTTCAAATAAAACATGCAAGAACTTTTTTTTTTGATAAAATGGCCAGATTTGCGTGGCGCAAATTTTGCTGCAATGACTCTAACATGTAAATACCGTAAAAAATTAACCATAAACTCGACAATACAAAAAAATTAATAAACTTGATTTTCAAGCCCCCTACGATTATTTATCGGTAATTTGATAGATTAAATATATTATTACGGTACTTATACATATTATCACAACCTTTTGGTGACATTATAGGAAACGAAGCACCTGGTTGTCAATACAGGGCGTACGATATATAAGAAATCGGAGTTGCCAATTTGGCGAGTTATTAATAGAGTGGGAAATTGTTGCGATAATGTTTAAGTACCATTATTGCAGTTAATATATAGCATTTAAATCAGGAAAAGGCGCTTTTAATGCTGTTTACTTTCTCTCACCAAAGTAGGGATTGAACTAGGATTATACCAAATTTTTGGATTCCTGTGCGTTTACAATTGATATCTGTTCTTTATTTTAACAACGTGACAACGGTTTTCCCGTGCATTGAGCAAAGATTACTTGGATTAAGTAAATACTTTATTGCGCTTTATAGATATTAAATAATGATTCGAGTTGGAGTAATTTCTTTGAAAGAGTAGAACACATTTGCACAACCATGGTTTTTTTTTCTTCGATTTTGCTGGATTTTATTATATTTTTGAAATATTGCTGTAATATTATTTACATATTTAATTACCGATATAATGAATGAATCTAGAACGTGTATTTTGCGTTTATTCGAACAAAAATGTTAAAAATTTATTTTTTCGGTACTCGCGTATTATATATCCTCAACGACAAGTCGCCAAATCTTAAGGCGTCAACAAATTCTATCATCGTTTCCGCTATGCTATTTACATAATAGTGTCACCGCAGCCAAATTGGTACCACGCGAATCGCTCCATTTTCCACCAAAAACTAAATGATTGGTATTTTATCATATAAAACACGTTAGAATTTTGTTGTTATGATATCAAGGTGCGATTCACATTGCGCCAAATTTGCTGCGATGGCACTAATATGTAGGAACCGTATGTTCCGTCTGTATTAGCCTATCAAGAAATAAAGTAGTGAAGATTTCAGTACTTGTGTATAATATCATCGACCAGTTTCTTCAAATCAAAAGACGCCGCCATTCTGAAATTTAAAAGGAAAAAATGTGTTGTACGTATTTGAAATCTCACTGCTAAACCCAAATACTTTGTAAAGGTCTCCTTGACTAAAGTGTAGAACAGGTGGCCTCTTTGATTTGGCGATGTTTATCCAGGAGCCAGAAAGAATTTGGCTCTTCATTATTTCGGCTTCGCTTCATCACTCTCGGAACGCCTATCGCTGCATATAGGTATTTTGATGACTGATTCTAGTCGCAGAAAAATGGGCTTTGCCAATGGGCCACCTATTCTACACTTTAACCGGTCGTGAGGAAAGAGCTGGTTGCGCGGATGTAGTAAAAGGAAAAGTATCCCGTTTTGAAATATTACACCTACGGACTTCCCATTCAGAAATTCAAGCCCTGTTCTGTTTAAATCAAAAGGCAAGGGTACAACAATGCTTTTAAATGTAATCAAGCTTAATGCTAGACATACAACATTATGAAATCCCCAACAAAGGGGAATGCGTAAAGGCTATAAGGCACAAAAGTGAAAAGCGATCACGAGATCTTCAAAATTATTATACACACAGATTTTAAATGTGACAGGAATGTTTCTTTTATTGAGTAAAGATCCGTTAAGGTATCCGACTACGTTCGGAACCGTGATTTTAAAAAAGCGTATAAATGGATAATTTTCATGATGTTTAGTGTCACTTAGATTAGACTACATGTATAAAGTTGTTTTAAGAACATTTTGACAAAAAAAAAAATTATTTAAATACAATATTTTGGCAAAAAATTAACTTAGAATAACCTTTTTTCAAAATGTTCTCCTTTGGTGAAAAATGCTTCTATTATAATTATATTTTGCCTGTATATAGCTCAGATCTCTTTACAGAGACTCAACTAGAATTTTTGAAAAATTCCCATTATTTTCAAAGTTACCACCAATTGAAATAATTATTGGCGTTTTTTTCTTAAAATTGCTCCCCTCTGTTGTCGTAAAACATGATAAACCCACTTCTAAGTTATATATTTCAAAAATTCTAGTTGATCCTCTGTAGAGAGGTCTGAGCTATATACAGGCAAAATATAATTATAATAGAAGCATTTTTCACAAAAGAACATTTGTGTGTGGAAAAAATTATTCTAAGTTAATTTTTTGCCAAAATATTGTATTTAAATAATTTTTTTTTGTCAAAATGTCATTAAAACAATTGTATACATGTATTCTAATCTAAGTGACACTAAATATCATGAAAATTATCCATTTATGCGCTTTTGCAAAATCACGGTTTCGAACATATTCGGATACCTTAAAACAGATTCTACGGAAACCGATTGCCAAGGAGATATGCGCGAGGGATTATAGACAAAAATTTCCCGTTTTTGAATTATTTGACCAAAAGACTTCCAATTTGCTTAGCATGTTTTTTTGTTGTTGTTGTTAAGTCGATCTACTAAAAGTGGATTTTGTAATAATCGGCTCCCAAAGAAGTGGGTGGATTACGGGGTCATAAAAGATAAAATATACTACAGTTTTAAAAATTCAATTCTTGTCCTTTTTTTTGAATGAAAATGCGAAGGCGAAAAGAATATTTTTTCAATACAAATGAAAGCAATATGCTAGAATATCTATAAAGGTGTAAACAATATATTGTCAAACAACGTTATGAAACACCAACTGAAGCCTGTGAGTACTGGCTGGGTAATTGAATATAACTTAATTTATACATTTATTTACGAGTTGATTAGCTTTGTTTCATTATTTTGCGTGAATTCTTTGAAATACCGAAATTGAAATAAACTTATCCTGTGAACATTTCTTCGTATAAATAAAAATAATTTACCATGTAATTCGGTATTTACGTACTACCGCAACCACTTTAGCTTTCAAGATAAGTCATCAAATTGGCAACCCCGATTCCCCGTGTCGCAGGCACTGAATTTGCAACCATGCACTTTGTTTCATATTTTTCCACTTGCCTCGGCTCTAAGTCTAACCGTTCGTTGATATAGCAAGCTCGAATACTAAAATGCGAATCTGGGGGATTTGCCGAATTCATAAACAATAATTTTTTAAAAACAAAATAAATAATAATTTTGTTACATATAATAATAATTATTATTGCATTATATATATATATATTATTATTATTACACATATTAATAAAATAAAGTAATATAAAATTAATAATAATAAAACTAAGTTATTCTTTTTCTTTTATTGATTATTATTTATTTGTTGTTGTTACTTATGCTGCTGCGAATGATAGGGTTCCAGTTGGGGTGCCGATTTCGTCACCTTCCCTGTTGTGAGTTGGAATAAACTTGGATTCCGACCAGGCTTTGTTGTTGTATAGAGTGGAATCGGTTGGTAACAACATTGCATCAATACGTGGAGTTTTGAAGACGTGTTATTTAAAGAAGGATGTGTGTCAATCAACGAGAAGCTCTTGAACGTTATCGGATGCTGCGGTTTTTGTAGCATATAATTTAAAATCTCGATTCTTGGCTTCGTTGGTACTAGCTGTGCCGTTATGGGACTTTCACCCGAATGTTACGATTTTGTATATTTTCAGTCTAATAACTTATTTGGTAGATCAATTTGATGTAGATTATTAAGATTATTGATTTATTGAAGTTCTAGCATGTTTCAAAATAAAACCTGGAAAATTCCAACTGGTTGAATTACTGAATGACACCCACACACACAATACCAGTATCTACTACCAATTTATATCATATACCACCTGATCGACAGTAATATCAAATCAAGATCCACGAAATTCATCGCGGCTAAATGCTAAATTTTTGCGCTTGTCGTTAGCCTTAGCTTTTAGCACCAGGGGGTGGGCAGGCGGTTTTTGCTCACTTCCCCCCAATTTGAGAGAAACACCCGGGGAAATTTTCAGGGGCTTTCCTTTTTCCCTTTTTCAACCAATCTCACGAGAGGACTTGCGGCTTGACGTCTATTTAGATTACCCCCATGCCGCGAAGGCATTACAAACATCCACGCCTTCTGCGGGATTCGAACCCGGGCCCCCGGGGGAAACACAGTGGGGCAGTTTTCCCCGGTTTCGGCAGGGAAATTTTTTTGGGGTTTTGGGGTATCCGACGCGTTTAAAACCCGGTTTTTGCGGGGGTAAATGGAAAATTTTTGGGATATTTAGTGTCATTTAAAATTGAATACATGTGGAAAATTTTTTAAGGACAGAAAGCCAAAAAAATTATTTAAATAAATTTTTTGGGCAAAAAACTTAGAATAACCTTCTTCCAAATGTTCCCCCTTTGTAAAAATGCTTCTATTGTATTAATTTTTTTCCCTTATTGACCTCTTTGAGGCTCAACTAAAATTTTTTAAAATGCATAACTGGGAAGTCGTTTTTATCCTTTTTTTAAAAAACAAAAGGGGGTTTTGAAAATACGCCATTAAATGGTTTTAACTCTGAAAAAAAATTTTAATTTTTTTCAAAATCATAGTTGAGCCTCGGGAAAGGGGCCCTGGAAAATATACAGGCAAAATTTTACAAATAAAAAGCTTTTTTTACAAAAAAGAACTTTTGGGAAAAAAAAGGTTATTCGGGGTTAATTTTTTGCCAAAATATTGTATTTAAATTTTTTTTTTGTCATAAATGCCCTTTAAAAAAATTTCTATAAGATTCTAATCAAATGACACCCCAATATAAAATTATACATTTATGCGTTTTTTAAAAATCATGGTCCCGAACGTAGTCGGTCGGATACCTTAAAGTTTTAAAATTACACTGGGGGCCCCAAAATTTAAGCAAAAAAGGGTTTCGCCAAATTTCAATAAAAAATCCAATCTGGGAAATGAAATTTAAAATGAGGGAGAGTATTAGTAAAAGGATGGAAAGCGGCCGAAAAAAAGGGAATAAAAGCAAAAGGAATCAAACAAAACTTTATTAAAACCCATAGTATCGTGACTCATGATTGCCCCTTTCCAACAGGAAAAAAAACCCGGGATTTTCCTTAATATGGTATTTTCCCCCCTTTCCCTTACAATGGTTGCTTTGCACCGTTTCCGCATACCGGAACCAGCTGGTGCAAAAATTTCAGGTAGAGTCCCCTTATTCCTCAATCAACATCTGTTTGAGTTGTTTTGTACCCGGATGTGAGGGGCGTGGCAATACGTTCTCCAAAGCATCCCCACATGTTCGATGGGTTTTTAAATGGGGAGCACACTGGCCAATTATTCGAGGGAATTTCTTTTTTCCCAACAGCAAGAGTGCGATGTGGCAGGCTTTTTACCATAAAGATGAAGTTGGGGGCCAATGGCCCCCTCGGAAAAGATGCAGATGGGGAAGAAGTACCTCCCTCACAATAGCGATCCCCGGTTACAGACCCTCGGGAAAAAGGGGCCCTATTTCCCGGGTTCAGCATAATGCCAACCCAGACAAGAACTCCAGGACCACCGTAACGATGCCCCTTCCTTGATGTTACTGGGATAAAACCCCCGATCTCTCCCAAACAAAACGCGTTGAGAATCGTTTTGGTCCCGGAACCGATCATCCAAAAGGAACACGACCCCATTGATCAGTTGTCCATTTTTGGGTTTTTCCTGCCCCACTGTAAGCGGTGGCTTCGGCCATCTTTCAAGGGGGAGGCAGCGTTAAACGGCGGGTGAACGGGCCCCCTTTTTGTAAGGCGCGGCCCAGCCGCGGCAATTTGTCGACCGGCGGGCCAGATTTTCCCTGAGCAATGACGTTTCCCACCCGCCGAACATTTTTCGCCTTCAGGATATATATTTTTTTGCAGTTGTCGCCCCCGGGGCGGCCACCCAACCCCTTTCTAACAGCTGTACCTGTGGTTTGGAACGCTTTTCCAAGCGCGCGAAACGACATTTTTGTTGATTCCGGAACCTGCAGCTACATTTGGTGACAGTACGCCCCCCCTTAGCTTTCCCGATAATTTTTTCCACTTTAAAGTCATCCAGAGATTTCTTTAGCCATTTTTTCACGAACTGCCCCACTGGCACTTGCAGAGTTTGGGGGTGAATTGCGTCTCCATCCTTCTTTTCCCCATTCTACTGTTGAGAAAAGCGCTCGCCAATCACGCTTTTTGCGTACCCCTCACATAAAATTTTCCCTGACGTTTTGTTCCTGATATTTGCATCCCGCATGACGTTTCTATTTGACTTACGTGTTTCCCTCTACTAAATCCCCCGGGAATTTCCTTTTCTGAATTTCATGGCTATTTCTGAAAATTTCTTTTTTTGTTTAAGTTTTGCACACCCAGTGTATATCTAATGATCGAAAATCATAGTTTAAATTTAAATTAGGGGTATTTGTTTTCCTGTTTTTACAAAAAAAATAAGGTTAATGGGGTCTTAACTAATTTATGTCGTTTTAAATTTTGATCAAGAATAAATGATTGCTAAGTTAGTTTTTGAACAAGGATCTAAGGATATTAAAAAAGAAGGAGTAATTTTCCGGGGGAGTATATACAAGTAGTGTGGCAATTTAAATTTTTAAAATTTAAAAAACAGATTAAACAA
The DNA here is from genome assembly GCA_019973955.1 of Trichonephila inaurata madagascariensis. Taxonomy (NCBI): domain Eukaryota; kingdom Metazoa; phylum Arthropoda; class Arachnida; order Araneae; family Nephilidae; genus Trichonephila; species Trichonephila inaurata. The sequence continues at coordinate 139,430 of BMAV01009282.1, forward strand.
ATACAATCAAACAAAAAATTTTGTAATATAAAAAAGGGAAAAGGGGTTTTTTTTGGGGCCCCTTGGCCCCCTTTTGTTTTTTTTATTTATGTTTTTTAAAAATTATTTTTTTAGCCTTTCATATAATGTTTCTATTTAAGAAAATGATACGAGATAAAATTTTGCACATATTATTCACACAATTTTACAAATTTAATTTTTTTTTAAAAATTTGGAAAATTTTAAAATTTTACTCTTTTTGCGTTAATTAATTTCTAGACATGAAATTTGTGAAATATTTCCAAGGATGTTTTATACACTTTTAGGGATCAATTTTACAATACCTTAACTAGTTTTGGAGGGGAAAAAATAAAATGTTGATGTACATAAAATGTAAAAAAATTTAAACCAAAAAACCCTCCTAAATTCCCACATTTTAAAAATTTTTTTAAAAAAAAAAAAATTTTAATTTTATGGGGGTCCCTTAATTTTTAAAAGATTACATATAAGACACAAGGATAACAATGGAAGGATTGGGAAAAATTGTGGAAGTAGTATTTTTTGCAAAACACACAACCTAAGAAAAAAAAATTTTAAAGTTTATAATTTTAAAAAAAATTATTATAACATAAATAAACTAAAATAACCCTACCTTTTAAAAATTAGCCATATATTTTTCTTAAAAAAAGGGTCCAAAAATCACCCTCACAAAAACGCTATTCGACTTGGGGAAAACCCTTTTATTTTTATCCATTTCCCCTACAAAAACCCCGAAAAATTTTTTTAAAATTTTTTAAATTTTTTAAATTTTTGCTGGTACTATATTTTCCCAAAATCCGTTTAAAAACCCCCTTAAAAATCAAAAAAGAAAAAAAATTCCGCTTGGGATCTTGCTTTTCCTTCCATGCATTGAATAAGGCAGTGGGTCTGCAACCCCCCGGGCCGCGAATCAAATGGTGCCGGCCGCCTAAAAAGAACATTAAACTATTGCCATTTTATTTTAAAATGGGTATTTTTGGGTTTGGGAAAATTTTACGGAAAAACATTTTATATTCCACGTTAAATCCCTTTTTTTCATTTTTGTAACTATATTTTATTCTGAAGGCGTATTTAAATTGGGGAAGTAAATTATAATTGTCAAATCAAAACAATCAACGTTCCCCATCCTCAAAGGGGGCCCCGGGAAAATTTTCAAACCCTTGACCCGGGCCGCAGAGATAAAAAAGGGTTTAGGGGAAATGGGAAAAAGGTTCGCCGAGTAATAAAACGGCCAACGCTGAAAAAAAAATCATGACTCTGGGAATTGGAGCGGAAAAAAATTTGGAAAATTAAAAGGGAACCCCCCTTTTATGTGACTTTGTTACCGGGGTCAATCCCAAAAATTCTAGTCCAATAAAACACACAAAAAAAATTAACCCGACATAGTTAGGGAGTTTAATTTTTGTGCTAAATGTTGTGTTTTTACTATTTTTTAATCCCAAAATTGAACCTAATTTTAAAGTCAAATAAAGAAATTTTCACCCCCAAGGCATGTGTTTAAAAAATTCCAAAAAACGATTGAAAATGAGGTTTGCAAGTTTTTGTACCAAGAAACCTGATTCCCATGATTGTTTAGATTTTATTGGCGTTTCCTTGACAAAAAATATTTACCACGACTTTGGGGAACCCCCGAAAAAATTTTAGGTTGTTTTTTTAAATTTTCATTTTGGGGGTTTCCATGCGCGAGATCAAGAAAAAATTACCCTTTTTTGGCACCTATCAGCGTCAATAAACCCAAATTAATACCGGGTGGGGGGCATTTATTTAAAATTATTTATTGCTTTTCACATGGTATTTGTCGACTGATTATGCTTGGAGAATTCGTGCAATTTTATATTCAATGCCCCCAAGGGGTGCGTGGGGGGACGGGGAAAATTTTAATAATATGATTTAAAAAATTCACAAATGATATTATATTTAAACAAAAGAGCCAAACCAAAATGGGCCATAACCCCACGTGATTGTTTGGGTTTTTGGATTATAAAAAAAGAGAGAGAGGGGGAAAAGATCATTTTGAGGGGGAAAAGGGGAAAAATCATGCACTTTTATTCGTTTTTAAAAAGGACAAAAAAGGGGGAAATTTTTTTATTTTATAATTTTTTTTATATTATATTTTGGGAAAAAAAAAAAAAAAAGGAAAAAAAAAAATGTAACCCTTTTTTTTTTAAAAATAAATAAATAAATACAATAATAATTATCCCAAACTGGGAAATTTAAATTTAAATGTGAACACAGAGAGAAGGGGTTTTTTTTAAGGAGGCCGGGTTGGCGTTTTACCAGCAAAACCCCACTCTCTCGGGGGCTGAAAACTTTTAGGCGGGGATCAAAAAGGTGGATACCAAACCTGCAGGTAATTTTTACTTTAGTTTTTTCCCCGGGGGTTGGCCCTGGCGATGCGAAACCCTACTTTTATTTTTCATTTTTTCCCAGAGCCCCCCGATTCAAAAAAGTCACTGGAAACTTTACGCCAAACCCCGAGTGGGCCCCTGGGCCGATTTTCGGCATTTTATGGAAAACCAAACCCACGAAATCGGGGGTTGGGAAACCCCCAACCTTTTGGCATAAAAAGGCCCAAAGACAAAACCCCAAAAAACCACCAGCCGACCAAAAAAATTTCTCAAAAACAAAAAAACACAACTTCTCCGATAAAATGAGATTCAGTTCCGGGAAAAGGACCGTATGTTGGGCTTAAACCAGATTTTGGGGATAAATTTCGCCAAGGGGGGCATGTAGATCTTTTTGGGGCGAAGGGCTCCGGAAAAAATTTTTGCCCCTTTTTCACCCACGGGGTACCAAAATTTTAAAAATTTTATAGAATTTAAACCCTTTTACAAATACCTGACGATACGGGAGGAATATTCCTTTTAATCCACCTTCCCCAAAATATATGGCAGCATTGATTCTATGATGAGTATTTTAGCGGGAATGCGAATAGTTTTATAGCAGAAATTGCATTTTCAGCTGACAGCGTTTTCAGCGGATTGTGAAGATTGTCATTTTTGTTCCGAAAAAATAATTAATATTAAAAGGTAAGTGTTTTTTTTTTCTTTTTTTCTTTTGTATGTTAATAAAGACCTTAGAAAACTATTTGACTATTTTTAGTGAACAGTGTATATAATTTATAGCTAAATGTCATTTATTAATAAATTAATCTAACTGATAAAATTTCCAAAAGTTGGGTATTTTGTTTATGTGTATCTCTTAATTTTTAATGTAGTGATTAAAAAAAATATTTCATGAAAAAAACTGCATTAAATCATAACGCGGTAGATAAAGGGTTAATTGGCCCTAATACATTTTTTTAATTTGGCCAAATTGTTCAACGGTATAATATGTTAGTAATTCTTTTCCTGGGCTTTATTCGCTAGAGCTGGTACACTGAATTTCGTAAGAAAAGGGACAGTTCATGTAACAGTGAAAGCAAGTGTGTGACGTTGCTGTTGTTGCTAATACCACCTGATCGGCAAAGGCTAAAGTTAGGCCCACAAAATTAATCACGGCAAAAGACTAAGTTGTACGCTTTTCGTTATCTGTAGCTTTGAGCACCATACATATAACTGTACGATTTGTCTATTTTCTACCCCAATTTTGAGGGATAGCACCTGGAGGTGGTCAGAGATCTCACCCTTCCTCCAACCACATGAGAGAACTTGCAGTTCGACGGCTATTTAGAGTATCTTCATGCCGTAAAGGCGCTATACATTTACTAACATCCATACCTTCTCCGGGATTCGAACCCAGCCCTACGGCACAGCAGTTAGCGTCACTAACCACTATACTGGATAGGCGGTGCGTGTGACGTAAAGGATGTGTTGCTGACGAACCAATCAGCTATGACCAACATATTTATCCAAAGCGAAATTTAGACACCTGACTGGATTCGCTCATTCACTAATGAACTGTCAAAATAAATAAATAACTGAATTAATTTTGAAGGGTTTTTCTAAAAAACCATTCATGCAATTTTTTCTCCCTGTCATTAGAAATGAAGTAATTCGAGATAAAATTCAGTTAAAAATTAAAAAATAAAAACATACAGTTTGCTTCATGGTACATAATAATGACATATAAGCAACATTCTTGAGAAATAAAATTATTGATGTGATCAATATATAGGTCAAATTTAATCCTTTGGACCAGTTTTGTTTGAGTAGTTATCTAAAACAAGCCTTTTTTGCCGTTTTGCTGTAGCTTTTCATACGGAATAAAAGAAATTTTTACTTTCTTTTAAATCATATTACTAAGATATATATTTTTCTCACAAATTACTTTAAAATGTCAAAAGAATTACGATTTGAAACGCTTCCTAAAAAACCAGAATTAGCAGAGTCTTTTGATGTGCTTTTATGCAACGGGTTTAATCTTCCATCATTTGCAGTTAAGTTTTTAACAGAAGAATATGATTCATTTCAAGCCAGAGGTGATGACATATATGTTGTGTCCTATCCTAAAACAGGTAAATATTTCCTGCAGAATATCAAACTTTCAGATTAATATTTGATTCCATTACAGAATAAAAACAAAAATATAAAGGTGTCTTATTTGTAATTTCTTTTACTGTATTGCATATTCTCCTGGAGGGAAAAAGTAAATATAATATTAAATTGTTTTTTTGTAATTAGTTAAGCATTTATATTTAGTCACTATTTTTTTTTATTTCAGTCACCTCAAAAAAACTATTTGATTAATATGTTAATTTTATTGCCTGAAGTAATGTAAAATATCCACAAAAGAATAATTTTTTTGAATCTGGAAAATCACTTATGTGTCAGTCAAATGTTTTATAGAATGATTATATATTATATCAAGACAATACTCAAAATGAGGAGTTAAGGAATCAAGATATTATGGACTACTTTCTGAGTCTTTTATACTATTAAACTGTGCATGGTGTTATTTGTCTTTATTTCAATCAGCATTATCATGATAGGAGATATTCTGTCTTGATTCAGTTGATTGTGCATCTGAGAATGTGACACAGATCGGAACATGTATATCTATAATTTTATTTTAAATGCACTATTCTATTAAAATGAGATTTTTTTAAAAAAAAAGTTCTAAAATCATTTAAAAAAGACGTATGTTACCAAGTATAACACGAGGCTTTCAGAATTAAATCAAATATTATCCAAATATGAAGGATTAAAGTATTTTTGAATTTAAACATATCTCAGAGTTAAACAAATGATTAGAGGTTACTGAAATTGTAAGTAAATGTTGTATTATTGAATGATAATAATAAAATGAGATATATAAATAGTTCAGAAGAAATTCAAACAAACAAAATTAAAGAGTATTAAGTAAACATTGAAACCTCAATATATTATGTTATAACTTAAATGTATACATAATTCCCCTCCCAAAATTTTTACCATTTTTTATACTAATTACTTAAATTTGATGTTTCTTTCTTTATGGCAGTTTATTGTAATGCAAACAATAAAGTGCTAAATATATGTTGTAACCATTAATCTATAAATTCTGTGTGCACCATATTAACAACCAACAATAATGGTTTATTTTGACATTCTAATAGCTAATGACATAATATTGATACGATAATCTTGGGATGAAATTTTAATTTGCGTTCAATAAAAGAGCAAATAAGTAGTATTGTTTGGAAGAAAAAGAAGTTCATTAGTTATAAGAAAAGCATTTTGTCAGCACTGTTCAATTTGCTGGATGCAAGCAATAAATTACCAGATATTGCTAACAGCCCTGAACAAAATATTGATAGTAGCAACCATTTTTGGCTGTTCTTTTTATGTAGTTTTTAATAATCATTCAATTAAATCAGTAATAGTATCTTTTATTTGTGCATAATTTTGTATGCCAAATCAAAAGTGTTCTACTTATCGAAATTTGAACTCTGCCAACTAAAAGTACCAGTTTGCTTTATTTCTGCAGTTTTATGATTATAATCATGACAAGGCCACTTTTCTGCTTAGTACAGGCCTGAACACAAAGGATTTGGATGTGCAAACAATTAAAAGGAGAAAATGAGAATTTTTTTGAAAAAAAATTTCTTCTGAACCCAAATTGGCAAGGTAAAAACTGAAGGAGGGAGGTGTTCTGGAAATAATGGGGGTAATAATGTAAAGTGCCTAGGGCATGGGAAAAGTTAAAAATAGCCCTGACTCATGATGTGAAATAAAATTCAAATTCAATGGTTTTATATCAAAAATTTTTCAAATCTGAAGTAAAAAAATGGAAGCTTTTTTATAGATTCTATATATGTTCATTATAAATTTTGCCGTTCGGTGAATATTTTTAATTTCTGATATTATTTCTCAATGAAATATTTTGATCTTTGTGTTTTAAATATGTAAAAATTTTTATAGTGCTTCACAATTAAACAATAACTTTTTTTAAATCAAATGTGTGTAAGTATTTACTTTTATTTCTCAGTTTTTGCATTTAGTGACATTTGCATCTGGTTAAATGAAAAGTACTCAAAATTCTTTAGATCTGATCAGTCTTAGATGTCATTTATACTAGTCAAATTTATGAGAATTTAATGGACATTTTTAACAAGATTGATATGATGAGAATTTAAAAAAATATTTTGATTTAGATCCATGCATTAATAACATAAAAATAATTGTGTATGATTCCTTAAAATATTAATAACTGCTTTTAATATTTTGTAAATGTACTAGAATTTAATTAAGGTATTGTAATGTGAAATTAAAAGATTTTTCTCTGCAAAATTTGAATTCATTCAGAAATTTGTCCTTAATATCTATTTAGACATTACATGGCTTATAGGCTATGTGTTTTTATTTTTGATTCAATCATTTTATACTACATTAAAATTTTTTAAATCAATGTATAATCTTAAATGTTGGTCATAAAAGTGGTGAAAAAATTCTTTGCATGTTTTTCAATTAATATAAAGGAAATTATTCTAAACAGGTACAACATGGCTCCAAGAAATTGTTTATCTAATTCATAGCAATGCTGATGTGAATTCAGCCAAGAAAGTGGATCTTGACAAACGATTTCCATATATAGAACATTCAAAAACTAATTTTAACGAGGTGAAAAATATGAGTTCACCTCGATTTCTAAAAACTCACCTGCCTTACTCACTTTTGCCTCAAGATATTTTACAAAAACAATGTAAGGTATGTTTATGTTTGGTACATTTTTTAAAAATAATCACTCATTTTGAGTTATATTTGGATGTATTATTTTTATTTTAGTTTTATTAATGTATAAAATAAATTTTCCAAAGTAATAGTGTGTAAGTTCATATTCTTGGACATTTATTTCTTGGCATGGATATCAGTTATTTTAGATTTATTTATTGGTAATAAAATTGCATGAAGAAATGCATTTTTCTGTTAAGTATGTAAAGTATAAATTTAAATAATTAAAAAGAAATTCTACATAGAAACAACAGCAGTAATTTTAAATTAAGGAATTTAATCATTTTTATGTGTTTTTTTGGTTTTATATTATAAGCAGGAAAAAAGTGCTTTCATCTTTGCTAATTACTGAGCTCTTGTAGTATTTTTTTTAAAGCTCAGTGAAAGAGTAGTTTTCTATTCTAGTTTTTTTTAAAAAAGCAATTTATTTAAAATTTTCCAAAAATTGTGCAATAAGAGCTGTACATGCAATTATATCGGTATTGCAAGAAAATATATGTGTTTATACATTTTAGAATGAACAATAAACCTTATGTTCTGTATTTTTTTTCTCTTTTTCAATAAACTGATTTGGATTAATAAAGATTATGTTTTAAAATACTGAATGACTCAGGACCATGGAAAGAATCCATATAGACAGTAGTAATTGAGAAATAGTTCTAAAAAAAAAAATATGGCACAGTAGGAATTATATGCATTAATATTGTGTAAGCCTTAATATTTTTATTTTAAAATTTATTTTTAAAAAAATGAATTCATATTGATGTTTATTTTTTAAATTTCAAAAGGTATATGTATGTAGTAACTCCCATGTAAGTTAAAACTTCTATTGATTATTTCATAAAGGAGAAATGATAAATTTCTTTTAGTACAAATATACTGTATTTACTTGAATCTAAGCCACACCCCAAATTCTCAAGTCTTTGTGGAAAATGAAAAATAGTGTAAAAGTAGTTTAGAATAACCTGTAATTTCTCCAATTGCCCCATCAAACACATTTTTTTAAATTCAATTTTAAGCCACATCTGATTTTCAGTAGCTTTAATATTGAAAAAAAAAGTGTGGCTTAGATTGGAGTAAATACAGTATTTGTTATTTAGAAAAACTAAATAAAAAGAAGATATCTTTGATAATTGCCTTTATTATGTAATGACATATATATGTGAAGTAGATTAGAGATGTTCATTATTTTGGAAATTACTAAATTAAGCAATTTCTTAGTATTATTTGATTTTTTTTAGCTGATTTATATTACTAGAAATCCTAGGGATGTTGCTGTGTCATATTACCATTTTGCCTGCATGCTTAAAGAAACACAATACAAAGGCACTTTTGAGCAGTTCTTTCAACGATTCCTCTTGGATCGACGTAAGGAAACTTCAAATCATTCTTAGTTAATTTATAAATATTCACACAGTACTTGAAGAAAATACACTTTAATGAAATGCTTATTTATTTTATTACTTTTTTGCAGCTACTTATGGTCCCTTTTTATTACATAATTTGGAATTCTGGAATCATAGGCATGATGAGAATGTTTTGTTTTTATTTTATGAAGATTTAAAAAAAGTAAAATAAAATTTTATTTCAATGTTTTTAAAAAATTAAAAGTAATAATAATATAAGATTTTAAAATATTTATGTCCAGTAATCTTTGTATAAAAAATTTTTTCATTTTTTTTTTTAGGATTTGTCTGCCAATCTTAAAAAGGTAGCAGAGTTTTTAAATCGAGATTTAACTTCTGAAGAATTGAATGCTATAGAAGAATATTGCAATTTTAAAAATATGGCAAAAAACAGAAGTACTGCTTTACCTCAGGATTCAACAATAGATGGAAAACCAACTAACTTTTTTCGTAAAGGTAAGAGTAAAAAGAAATTCATGATGGTAATCTTTATTTCTGATATTTTTAAATGTATTTATTTAAGAAATTACTATTTTAAAACTTAGAAGAACTTTATTTTGATTTTCGTTTTTAGAAAACTGGTTTTATTTAAAAATAGGTTTCATTATAAGTTTAAATCATCTTGTGGAAAATTTTCTATTACACTTGTAAAAAAAAAAAAAAAATATATATATATATATATTCAAATTTTTTTTAAATATTCAAAGTCATTTCATAGAAATTAAATTCCATTTAGTCTTGATGAAAATAATAATTATATACCTGATTTTGATATCTGAATTTTATTTTATATCAGTAAAAATTTTGAATAATTATACTATGACATACTATTTACTATACTGCATACTATTTTTTGGATTTACAAATAAAAAGGCATTTTATAAAATGAGTCTATTTTCTAAGATAAATCATAGTTTAAAACTAAAAATGCTTTTAGTAGGATTGAATCTAGATAAAATGATTAACCAGAAAATTAATGTCATTGTGGTAAAAGCATGGGGTGCTCTATATTAATTGTTGTTATTTCTTACTAGTTCTATTCTGAAATGCTGAATTAGTGTAAAAATGTAGTACAAAGCATCCCACACTTTTACCACAATGATATTAATTTTCTGGTTAATAATTTTATTCTTATAATAAGGATTATTTTTTTACTTTCTAGTTCGATTCACTATAAAAGCATATTTTTTAGTTTTTTTTAAACTAATTTATTTTTCATTTTTTAGTTTGATTTACAATAAAATCCTGTTTTTTTAGTTTTTAAAACTATCATTCTTATATATTATTCTTTGTTGAATATATCCTTCAGTTCGATATTTGAAGCCGGAATTAGTCTTGCTCTTCAATGGATATTAATTAATGGGTCTTAAGGGTATTTATTCTCTCCATTTAAGGGGCCTTGGATGAGTGCCATATCATTATATTTCAAAGATTCCATCTCTATAGATACAGATCTAACTAATAAAAGTGTTTTAAGAAGAAATATTAAATGTCAACCGTATTATCACCTTTTAAACATATTGCTATAATGTTAATTCGTATCATCACTTCTAAACATATTGCTTTATCAAAATAAAAATATTTACCAGTTAGAGCATAAATTTATCACATTTTAAACGTATTGCTATAATGTTAATTCGTATCATCACATCTAAACATATTGCTTTATAAAAATAAAAAATATTTAGCAGTTAGAACATAAATTATTATTACTTACATACACAAGTCTTTTTTTTATTTCCATTTTCAGAAAAACTATGCAGCCACCGACCCTTTTTCACATAAAGAAACCCTTTTTTTTTTTTATTTGTATTAACCACAAACCTATTTGCGGTTTTAGGGTTGCACCTTAATCTTTTAGTTGCTAAATTTGGAATTGGTCGCCAAATCTTGAAATGGCATATGGAATTAGTCATCAAATCTGAAAATGGTTTATGCAATTAGTCGCCAAATTTAGAAATTATATCGTGAATTAGTCGGCAAATTTTGAAATCCTCAAAATCCTTATTTTTGAGGATCTGGATCAGGACAATGAAACAAAATTATGAAATTATTGTATTGTCATGGGTCCTTGACAAGTGTGCAAAATTTCGAATTAATCTGATCTTTTAAAGTGGGTAAAAATCAAGCTCAAAAATTCCATTACATACAAGTGAAACTTATAAAAGTGTGTTAAAAAGTTATTGAATATTTAAAATTTTTCAAAATTTTTGTGAATTTTTTGTCGGTTTTCAAAAACATTACTTAAACTTTGTTATTTTTCTATCAACTTTTTCTTTCTAAATTTAATAAACATATATTACTTATTATGTGGGTCTTTCTTTTATTTTATTGTCTAAATTCATTTCATTAATGCTTTTCAAGCTCTGTATTTGTTGCTCTTTGTTTGCATAAATAAAATAGCCAACTGAAATTTTTAAAAAATTTTTAGAGTAAAATAGCAGTATATGTCTAAAAGATCAAGCTTCATACTATAAACTGTTATATTTCTAAATATTGATTAATAATAAATCATATTAGTGATTTGACAAACTTTTTTGTTTATATATTACAGTTCTACTTCTTAAAATGTAGCCTAAAGTGAAATTTTAATTTATTAAGCATTACAATTAAAAATAAGTAGTGTATTTTTTTTTAGAAAAGTGGCAGCATAGTTTTGAATACAGTAAGACCCCTTTTAATGCTGTTTCGGTTTAACCCTCTTTTATTTTAATTGTAGAATTCCCCAAAATAGCAATTTCAGGGGAATCCCACAATTCAAATAAAAGTGCATTAAACCGAAACAACGTTAAGCGGGGTCTTACTGTATTAATTGTGGCAAACAAATACATGCATAAGATAAAATGCTAGATGAAGTGTCTGCTTAATTTTTAAATTTTGTTTTTTAAATATGAATTCGCAAATTATTGTCAATCTAGCTTAAATTAATGAGTTGAAGTTATGATATTGTGACACATGAACTATTTATTCAATTATAATGCAAAACTTTAATATGTTTTACTTTTACGTTTTGTGTTTTCTTTATTTAACTTAAATTTAATTAAATAACACACTTATCTCTTATTTTGCTCTTGGCAAAGCCAAACAATTTTACAACTATTAAGATATTTTTGGAATAATTTTTATATATTTCCTACATTTTCATTTATTTTTTCAGTTTTTCTTTCATTCTCCTGTATTTGTCTTTACCCCATTTTACATATTGATTTTGTTACATACAGTTGCCAGTCAGCTATTTTTATCAAAATATTTTTTTTCTGGAAGATATGTGAATTTTCCTATGAAAATTTACTATGCTTAACCTATTATTTAGGTTTGATATGATGATAAATTAAACTACTACAGATAATGGAAAGTTTTTTAAAAAAAATTTTTGTGTTTGATTATAAACCAGTTAGAGAGAAATAATGCATATTTTAATGAATAAATCAATTATTGTGCTGATAATGTACAAATAATAAAATAATCTGATAATATATGAATAAATATTTGTACTGAGAAAATGATTTTATATTTGTAATCAAAAATTTTTGAATATTACAGGTGAAGTTGGTGATTGGAAAAATTATTTCACCCAAGATATGATCTTGAAACTGGATGAAAAAATTGCTGCGTTTTAAAAGATTCTGGATTGGAATATACATATGAATTATGAATATTGTATTAGTAATGAAACATATATATAAGTATGAAAATGTAAAAAATATCTAAATATATATTTTATGATAATCTTTTTAAATTTAATTATTTATTATCTGTTATTGTGTTAACAAATATCTTATCAAAAAGGCACAACAAGTTTTGTATATGTAAGTTAGAATCATGTTTATAATTTATAAGACATATATTTTATTACTAAATGTTGTTTTTTTATGTATATTTCTGGCCTGAAAATTAAATTTGATTATTTGCTTGTCCTTAATTTATATTCTTTTTCAAAAAAATTTGGTTCTTTATAATTAACAAGTAATTTTTAAAATATGTCAATATCATTTTTCGTTGAAAAATGTATTAGAATTTTTTTAAAAATGTAGCATACACACACACATACGTATATGATATATATTATGAATTGTAACTAACTGTCTGATCAACAAAAGAATAGTGCTCTATGATGTCATTTTAAAAGAAAATTATTTCATGAAACGAAGTGCAAATTGCATTACTGACATGAGTGCAATAGGAGACTTTAAATGAATGATTATGGCAGCTACAGGGGTAGAGATAATTTGTATTTGGTCAAGTGAATGTGTGAATAATGCTTGAGCGGCAATTATGGTATTGACATTGATTTTCAATTGTGAATTCTATTTATTCTAAATAATTTAGAAATGTATCAGTATCAATTTTGAGATCTGTGGATGACATTAAATATTTTTAATTTTCCAAATCACTTTAGGAATGAGTGTGAAAGAGTTTTTCATGCAACTAATTACAACTACAAAATTTAAAGTTATATGTCAATTAATAAAACTGTGCACATTTTAATTTAATTTAATTATTTAGTCTCAATTACATTACCTCCATTTAATTAAGGTTTAAATTGTTATTGTATAAGAGCATATTTTTATGTCATATAAAATATTTACTTATATTTTCGTGAATGGATTATTGATATAAAAAGAATTTTACGAAACTATTCCGATTCATCTTCTCTCGATTTATGTCATAGTTAAAAATATAGATTTTTTAGACATAATTGTTGTGTATTCTAAAAAACCCTGTTGTAAGTCATTTAGAAAATTGCTCAAAATTGTATTACATGAAATTTTTTCTATTTTATGCTTTTTGTCTCTTTTCTTGCAAATGTTTTTGAAAATAAAAAAAGAGAGCTTTTTTTTTTATTAAAATTCTGATTCCAATTTCCCTACTCAACAAAGCTAATTCAGATTTTTTTGTCTATTTATAAAACAATTTTTCTAATGTTATATCCTTATACAATTATAAAGTCAAAACTTACATTTCATTTGTAAATGATTAAGTTTTCTAAATTAATATTTATACTAAAAATTATTAACAGTGAAATAACTAATCGCTTAACTAATATTTAATTCCTTATGAAAAGATCTAAGTCTATTATTGGTTTAGCAAGTTCAAGAGAAGAATTATTTTTCATATCTAATTAAATTTCCCTTTTAATTAAAAAAAAATGTTATACTGTTTAACATTTGTACATAACATCAATACAAAAATTCGTATAAATTGTTTGTCTTTTTCAACAATTAAATCCCAAATATTTAATTTTCACTTGAAATCACAGTAAAAAAAGTAATATAAAATTTTTTTTTAAGTCAATTCTTACTTAGATCAACAAAGAAAAATTTTATTTTAGCTACTTTTTATTAAATAGTTACAATTAATATAAATATGTATATACATATGACAGAATCACAACATTAAGGGGCAATTAATTTTTATTAATTATCATTAAAGTATCGTATTGTCATCCAAAACAATTGTGTATTTTAAATTTCAGTTCAACTGAATGCTTTAAAATGAGAGAAAAAAGTCTTTTCAAGTTTTGACACAAGCGCCAAAAATGATGCCAACGTGGCTGTATTTGTAATTCTTTAAATAATTAATTTTAATCAATTAATTTTTATTAATTATAATTGAATTATTGTATTGTCATCCAAAATAATCATGTATATAAAATTTCAGCTCAATTGAGAGCTTTAAAATGTATTTTATTAACGATTGAAAATTCCACCAAGATAAATAAAATATATAGAGAGTGTGAGCTAATAGTAGAAATTGAAAAAACCAGAATTTTGATACTGATAACATTAAAAAAGTCTGAATGTTAAAATATTTTAATGAATATTATATAAATACTCATGCTGTATGGCTCAGCATTGCACAGGCTTTCTGTACTTATATAAGTAAAATATACTTTTTTAAAATTTTTTTGTGTTGCACAGGCTATTGCAGTTTTCATGATTCTGATGCAAAGAGTAAAACAAAAACACTTTCATCATTTTTGTGTAATAGATAGTTTCGAAGAATCTAAAATAATAAAATAGATTTCAGATTTTCATTAATCAATCGATCGTTACACATACAATTAGCTTAAAAATGTCTCTAAAATGTATTTTTATCCGAAATAACAGTCAATAAACTTTATGTTAATAACAAATAATTAATTTAGTAATGAAATAATAGAAATACTCCTTTGGTTTTAAAAAAATATATTAATTTAAATTCATTATCTATAAATAATAAATAAAAATAAATTTAACAGAGCTATTGAAGTTATTTTTTTCTGAACGCTTGAATGTTTGATTAAACATATGTCAGTGTTATAAAAACACACTATGCCTAGTTACATGTTTACATTCATTGTAAAAAACTTTAAAAAAGAAAATACTATCTGATAAAAACATTTTAGTATTTTATTTTAATTTTATAGTTTTTCATTCCACTGTGTTAAATAAATTAAACATGTATCTGACGAAAAAAAGTGTATTATACAAAACTAACATATCCATTATTTTAAAAAAAAAATTTCCTTCTTAGTTTTTGAAATAATAAAATTGATTCAAAATGTTCATTTAACAATTAATTGTGATATACCATTTGCTTAAGAAGTGGCAGTAAAAGATAAGTCTTGTTTATTGATAAAAACTTATTAAATATTTAAAAAATTATAAAAGAATTGAAATAGTATGTAATATAAGATATATATTATTTTTATTATATTAATTATAAACTATTTTTTCTATAAATAATTATGATATATTTTATATATTATAATATTATATACAATATTTTATTTATAATATATTGTTATCATATAATAAAAAATTTTGTAACTAATTTTTATATAAAATATTGTTTAATATTTATTATAACATTTTTGTTACGAAAATATTATTTATTAATAATTATATTTATAAAATATAAATATTTATATAATTACAGTAATTATTTTATTTTTTTTAATGGAAAATAATTATCTAAAATAGGAGTTAATATTCATAAACCTTTTTTAAATAAATTTATTTAATTATAAAAATAATTAAATGAATTGAAAGAATAAAAAAAAACAATAGTGCTATTCAAATCCTTAGTGAACGCATAGTAAGCAGGTGATTTGATAACCGCGCTGTGAGCTTTACATCACAGAAAGTGAAAAGTCCTTTTAAATAAAAGGAAATATATTATATGAACATTGCTTATATTTTTTCTATGGAAGTTATGCTCATTTAACTGAATTGTGAAAAGAAAAATTTCAAATTGAAATGGCAATTTCTTACGCTTATATTATGCGATTAAATGTTTTGTTATATATTCAGGCATTATTTTTAAGTAAACTAAGTTTTATGAAAGAGGATACATATTTTAAATGAATCCAAGAAATGTATTGAACACATCTTAATCTGGCATCATTTACGATTTATAATTTTAAAAATTAAATAAACATTAATGAAGAAAAAGAGACAAAAATTGAAACAAAAATAAATTTTTCATTCGTATTTTTTTTCTTTTTACTTGCCAAATTTGGTGATTTTTATTTGTTATAGCCTATAATTTTTCTAGTGTATCTCCTGAGCAAATGTGAAGTGGATGTGATGAAGCAGATGTTGATTGTCAATTTGGCGCAAAACTGGTTTTAGTCGCCAAACCTTTGGATTTTCGTAAAATCGCGCTTTTTATTAAAGTTTTTATTTATTTTTTTTGACGGCTTAATTTTTAAGTTAATTGTTTACATCTTCACACATCTATTGAAAACAACGGTAATTTTTAAGCAAAAATATAAGAGGAATACTATGTTATTAAATTATCGTAAAAAGGCTAATAGATAAAAAACGCAATTTTTTTTTTAAAAAAATCCATAATTTTTAAGCAACTTTTTCAGTCTTTGTACAGGTTACGGATAATATAGTTCTATACACGAAAAAATAGTTTCGAGCGATTATCTTCGTAATTCACAAAGTTATTAAATGTTTGAATAAAATTTTGAGTATTTTTTACAAAATCGTAAGAAAAATTTTTGACATTTTATTTTTTAGTGTTTCGGGTGTCATCTTTGTTTAGTTTTGATGAAATTTACAAAATTTGTCTTATAAACCTTAAGATCTGGTTTGATTGGATAGAAGCAAATTTACCTTTTACAAGTGATTTCATTTGCATTATTCAGTAGAAGGAGTTAAGAGATTTCAAGCAATTAATTGTGGCAAAAAATAAATTTAATATATAATGTATTTTTAAATAAACATTTTTATTTTGAAATTTTTATGGTATAAATAGTGTAAAATAACTATATAAATTAGTAATATTAGTTTTATTCATGTATTATATTTATCAGTTTAAAAAATATTTTGAAATTTATAATGTATATGAAATGTCAAAATTAAATTTATAAGTAATTTTCTCTTAAATTGAAAATGTATTATATTAAGAAAAATTTGGACTACAGGTTTCAGAGTTAATATATTTTGAATTTCCTTAATCATGGATAATTAGCAAGTTTTCTAGATAAATACTATACATATTTCTGAGTCAAATTTGTGTGAAGGCTTTTAGAGATTACAACTCTTCAATTATAATATATTTTCCATGGAATTTTAGAAACTGTTAAGTAACATGGAAAATTTTTAAGAGATATACCTTTGATTTTATTATTCTGAAAATCAAATCTCCAATCAATTTCCAAGTATGCTTATTCAATAAAACTGTGTTTAAATATAATGGCAAAGTCGTATTTATTAATATATAGAATGCTAATATTCATGGATTGATCTTTTTCCTGATCTGTACATCATTAAGAAAATATGTGTGCTTTTTTTAATATTTATAAGGTAAATACATATGTATAATAATCTCGGTAATCAAAGGAGAATGAGATCAAACCTATTTTGAACTTTCGAATTTACTTGCGAAAAACTTATAATTTAAAACTAGTCAATAATTATGTGTATACTGTATTATGAACTAAACTACAAACATTTTAATGAAGCAGAAATTAAAATTATATAAAAAAGATTACTTATAGTACAACATATTTATAAAAGCTACTCCAGGGTGTTTCTTGATGAAATAAAAAATGTGATGAAGTTTTATTTTCCTACCTCAGATTATGGGAAAATCAAACCACCAGGATCTGTATACATAAAATATATCAGTAGTAAGTATTTTATACTGTGTTAAAGATAAATCAATGCTAATATGTTAACATATTTATTTCTTTGTTGCATCAATCTTTGGCTTACACTTAGTTTTCAAAATGATTTTTAGTTTTTAATAGTAATTTAATGGAACATCTACTATAAAGTGTTTTTCTAATCGTTTTTTCATTCGTAGTGAGCAACACATTAAAATAGCAAATAATTTAATTCAAACAGAAACAATCTTGTTATTTTCCAATTTATTCCATAATATATTGAAAAAAATGTGCATACAACAGATCACAATATAGGCAAATGAGACAAATGTGTGTATACATATATATAAAAAGTATAATTTTCTCCTTTCTACGAGTTCTACAATGAAAATACTTTGTAAGCATTTATAAACAATGGAATGTGTTTATAATAAATTTAAAATTAAATCGAAAAATAAGATATGGACTTTCAATACTTTGGATTTCAGTCTGAAAGCACAATTTATACAAAAGTTCAAGGAGTAAAAATTAAAGGAAAGTAGACAGAAGAACATTTTATAAATAAAAAAAAAATTATTTTTGTCAAAATGTGAATTTTTAACAATCAGCTGTAAATGATTACCATAAATCTTTAAAACCAAAGCTACACTATAATACAGTATGAAATATATACAGTTTTACAAAGGAATCAAAATTCTTATTACAAAGCAATTCTTTAGGTAATTCTAATTTAAAATTTGTTCAAAACTGTTATCATTTAAATTGTGATTTTTATAAGAATTAAGTATTAAAAAGTTTTTTCAATCTTTATGATCAACATTTTAAGAGAAATAGAGAATGCTATAAAGACTATATAAATGGAAATTTTTACCAATTAAAATTTATTTTCATTTATATTTATAATTTTTTTAAAAAAAAACTTTTAGAATTTTTTTTCCAAAGATTTAAGATAGGTACATTATGATTCAAAACTCAAAATATTAAACTGCTTGTCTTTATATTAAATTTGATTTTATTTAAATTTTTTGACTTCCAATTAATTTTTAAAAAATATTTATTGATTTCTTTTCTACTAAACAGACAATTTTTTTTGCATTTTTAAAAATTATTCCTTTAAATATCAATTTTAAATTTTATATTGATACATGAGCATGCAATACAGCATAAGATAAAAATAAAATATATTTCACACAATTGTAAAAACTCTTAGGTAATGAACATGAATAGAGATAACACCATATGATTATGATTTGAACTGGCTTACCAAGCAAATTTATGTTTTTGTAAATATTGTAAAAAACACACTAAAATTTGACAAGCTGCAACCTTAATAAGATAATTTTCTGTAATGCAATTTAAAGTAATCAACAGGGTAGCTGAAAGTAGCAAATTTATAGTACTTTGTAAATTTTTCTAAATGAAAGAAGAAATTTTAAAGCATTCATAAATTTTAAAAAAATTCTCTTTTATATGTGTATCCAAATATATACAAATGCGAAAAAAATAAGATAACACAGAATTTGACTGATTATTATATCTGTTAACAAATCATAAATATTTAATTTCATTACAAGACTTTTTCAAATAACATAATTAAGCATTTTTTCCAGAAATAAAAATCTGTATTTTAAATAAGTATTAAATGCTTTTAATACTTAAAAATTTAAACTTTTGTTTTTTCCAACATCATTAGATAATAAAGCTACATATAAAACTGTCATTACAATCACAAAATCAAAATAATTTCATTTGTTGCGTTTCATTTACAAATTTAATATTTTTAATCATAGTTAAAAACAAAATATAGAACATATATACCTCACACTAAAATAATTCACATTGATAGAATGAAAAAAAAACTATCTAAAAATTACAAAATATACTAATCAAAAGTTGCTTTAAATGATTCCAATTTGAAAAGTCTATAAACATATTTTCAAAAAATAGCAATTTGTATTCCACATAACTGGAATACACTGAATGTAAAAATCTATTTCCCAAACAATATCTAAAATATTGTACAGGAATGACTAAGTTACAGTAAAATTAAGTCTCAAAACTTCTCCCCTCTAACTGATGAAATTATTCAGTTTCGGATGTATCGCCACCAACCTTATTCAAAGGCTGTAAACTATGACCATCGCCACCTTTTATGTATCGCACTAATTTGCCACCAAAATACGGTTTATCCTTAGAGCCATCATTTCTCAATAAATCTTCACAGCAACATAGAAATAAGGTGTCAATTACCATTTCATATATTGAAAGAACACAATGAGCAATGAAATAAGCAATTATGCTAATCAAAATAACCGGGATGGCATAGAAGTGTAATTCTGGGTTATTTTTCATAAGAAGTACACTGAAAAATGCAGTGATAGCTGTGACACTGCACTTCCCTAGGAAAAGGATAAAATCTCCCACACTATTAATTGTAGCAACTTGTAAGGCATTAGAAGCCAATATATCAAAAGCTTCTCTAGCAGCTGTACAAAATCCAACTCCTTGTATTGCGACTATTGTGTATGCATTATGGTTCAAATAACGAATGCATTTTTCCATGCACCATAAGCAGCAAACACAGCATTTTAAGCACCAAGCAATACACTTCCACTCTTGATGCTTTTTCATATAACTGATCATATAAGTGAGAATTATGCGAGGAATTTTAAAAAGAGTAATCAGAAAACTACCCAATGCAACTGATCCCATGTGATAGATTGTAAGATTTGCTATGGATTTCAAAATAGGTTTTGACAAGTTATTACGATCCCTTGTAAAGTACCATGAGGCAACTGAACCAGCTATAACCATTTGCTGACAGCCCAGTATAAACTCACTAGTCCAGATCAGAGCAATGAGATGATACCACCACATATACTGAACCCATGAGCTTTCATTAAAACTGACTAGAGTGAAGGCTTTGTTCAATAACTTTTCCTCCTCCAGTAATGGTGCTGGGGCAAAAGACGCAGTATAATCTTCAGGCAAAGGAGCAGGAGATGTTAATTGTAAGGGATTCTCCACTCGATTTTTTATAGGATAGTAAGCTGTTGCCAAAGCCACTAAAACAAAGATCCAAAAGGAAATGAAACAAGCAAGGGCAAGAAATGTAAAAATTGGCTGTATGAGGAGAAAAGGCATACTTTTAATACATTCTGCAGATTCGACAAAGAGTAAGACCACAATATTCACTCGCTTTCTCATAACAATAACAATTAGCAATAAGATGATAGTGAATATAGTAGCCAAAATAGCATAAACTAGAAATGTTTGCTCATTTTTAACAGATTCTGAGAGCAATTGATTAAAAGGTGTAGAATCAAGCTGCCATTTTATGTCGGCATAAGTCCACCACAATACACATGTTCCTCCAATGCATGCAATACAAGCAATGAGCATAATGATCCACGATACCAGAGAAGCTAATCTATGGATTAAAATAACCATGATAACTGATATGATTATAGCTAATGCAACCATTTCAAGTATTTCTATTTTAACTGCATAGATGTCACTGACAACTTGTTGAATCGTATCGAAACTATTTAAATATGCATATACACTATAAATAACTTCACCAGCAAAATTAGCAACAGGTAAAGGCACACAGCGTTTAAATAATGATTTAGTTGCAATCACTGGAGGTTTTGGACATGCATAATGGCCATTTTTTTCTTCAACGTAAAGGAAATATTTATCAATGGTTTCATTTCTGACAGTAGGATATAAAGCACTTCTTCCCATAAATTTCACTATGTCATAACGACATAAATGAGAACCTGTTTCGCTTTCGAAATTTTGTATATCTCTTTCATCCCACAAGGTTTTATCAGGGCATTTTTTCACACATACTTTCAGGGAATGGTACAAATTAGTCATATTTAGGAAAAATAAATATGGTCTGTCAGTCATATCCATGCCAGAGAATGTCATATTACCCAATTCTTCATTTTTCATGCCACAAGTATTGCCGAAACTGTCTTGCCCATATGCAAGTCGAGTTGGATTTCCAATGACGATTGCAAATGCAGCAATAAATATCAGAAGACCCCAAAATATGCCAAATATTGCGAGACAGAGAACATCAGTGCATCCACGAGATCTATTTTCTTTTGAGGCCGCATCTTCATCACCAAAACAACAGGGAGACATTTTCGTAGATTAAATGGGTTGGTTGCTAAGTCAACAAGGCTGACGAGGTTGTTATGTCAATGAACGATATGCAGAGTTTAAAGGGCAAAAATATAGAATGATAAAAAAATTCATAGCAATCGAAAATACTTAAAATGAAGAAAACAAAAAGATTGTAAAGAAAAGCTTTGATGCTTTCTGTGAGAGACATGTAAACGATTTTAAATTTACACAAAAGGCCGTTAGTTTAGTTTTGTTTCTAAAGCGTACGGGCACAGTTAAAACATATGGTTAGCCCCTTATTCTAGTCCAGGGATAGAGAACCTTTATGGGTCACGTGCCATATTTTCTAAAGAAGTGTTTAATGAGGTACAAACGTGCCTTCAAATAATTTTGATTTGTAATTAAAGGGAAAATAATAAAACTAAATACTGATAACTCAAAATTCTTTATTTACTACTAAAAAATATCTTTTGCACTGTATAGTTGTAAATGTTTTAGTTATACGTGTAATTCAAAATAAAGCAACATCAGTGTGACTTCTGTTGTTGCATATTGGATAACAAGTAACTTATATTAAGATTGTATGATGTTACTTTTAGTAAAATGCATGCTGAATAGGAGTCTGTTATCTCCCAAATGGTTTATAAGCAAGTAATTATTTTTGCTGTGATCCGCTTTTTTGTCAAGAGGATTTGTGATTTATTTCAAAATGCCGTTTTACAGACGATGTTCTGCATACCACTGTTCCAGAACATAAAACAAACACCGCTTTGTCGACTTTACTAATAATGCCATATTTCTAGATTCACAAAGTTTGAAATTCTCTGTTGCACTTTTTATCTTGCACTTTTTGTTCTTTTGCTGAACTAGCCACGTTAAATAACAGTTACAGATCGTAAATATAACCCAAATAAACTTTAAAATATAGTTGTGTCAACGAAATTGACTATGCTATGCAGAGACAAAATCTGTACCATAAGCAACTGAAGTCAACGACGTAACGAAGACAAGACAATAACAAACGAGTGTGCTCCCCACCACCCCGCCACCTAGCATTCGCGTTTGTTCGTTATATTTCATATATAGTGAACTTCGTTATTTTAAAATAAAATATGGTGTGCCCAAAATATTATGTCGCGTGCCATTAATGGTACACGCGCCACTGGTTCGCCATTCTTGTTCTAGTCGATTCAAATAGCAAGTACAGATTTTCATCACTAGCAGTTTGCACTGTTGTACAATAAATTTTATCGTATTCTATAGTAAAAAAAATTATAAATGGGAATTTCTCCATTGATTTTACCTCTTATTTCCTTTTTTGGCTGCTAAAATGTGATTACGTCTATTCAGTTCATCCAAAGTAAATTTCACAAATTTCAAGTTTAAGGAATTGTTAAATTATTTGAGTTCCAATTCATGAGAAATTGTCAGTCTTTATTTTAAAAAAAGTTGCCACATTATCAATCTTTTAAGTTTCCACCCATGTAAAGTTTTACTCATTTTCGTTTAAATTTATTAAATTTGCGAACACTATTCATTGTGCAGTGGAAAATAGTGGTATCTTCTATATAAGCCAGTAACAGCCTCCCGACTGAATTCATCATTTTGATCTAGTGATATGTTACGTGCTTATGTAACCGAAGGTCACGGGTTCTGTCCTACCGGATATGCACCACTTCAAAAATGAAGAAAATAATAAATCTACTTTTTTTAATTTTCTTACAAACAAATGGCTGATAAAATTATTAACAGGGTAAAATTACACATTATTTTAGTAAATAAGAGTTCTTTCTCCTTTGCATACACTCTATTATAATGCATACTTTCTTTATTGAACTTTGTGAAAAAAAATTATTTTTTATTTTGTACATATATATTTAAGTTCTATTTTTTCGATGAATATAATATATATATATAACTAGCGGACCCGACAGATGTTGTCCTGTACACACATCTTAAATTCAAAAAGGCCAAATTTTTATGAATAAGCTTTAAGGTA
>BMAV01009282.1:168243-199919 GCA_019973955.1 Trichonephila inaurata madagascariensis
CCCTGAGCATGATATATCTGCCTAGCTCTACATAATAATATTAGGTTATCCGACTTCGTTCGAAAGCATGATTAAAAATACGTATAAACGAATAAATTTTTTGATATTTAGTGTCACCTGAATTAGAATAAAAATATAAAATTGTCATAAGAATATTACCGGAATAAAAAAATTAAATGAGATGTTTCGGCAAAAAATGAAGGAAAAAGAACATATTTTCAAAATATTCTCCTTTTATTGAAAATGCTTCTTTAATAATAAAGTTTTGGCTATGTATGGCTTTCTATACAGAGCAAACCATGATTTTCAAAAAATTCACATTATTTTCAGAGTTACGATCAACTGAAGTAATAACCGATGCTTTTGTTTTGTTAAAATTTCTCTATTCTAATATATTTAAATATGTATAAATCTATATCTAAATAATATATTTCAAAAAATCCTAGTTCAGGCTCTATGTAGAAGACTTAGCTCTATATATAGGCAAAATATTATTATTATAGAAGCATTTTCCATAAAAGGGGAATGTTTTGAAATATGTAATTTTTTTTTCATTTTTTGTCAAAAATTTCATTTAAATCATTTTTTCTTATAATAATATTTTTAAAACAATTTTATATGTCTATTCTAATCCAGTTGACACTAAATATTAAAAAAAATATTCATTTATACGTTTTTCAAAACCACGTTCCGAACGTAGTCGGATACCTCAAATGTCATGTTATTTATAACATCCAGTTAACTTAAATTCAAAATGTATCATGTATGCATATCAACATTCAGGAAATACAGGGGCGTAGCTACCGCCGTATCAATGATACCGGGCCTCCAAGCTACAGGGACCCCAATATGTGTATCTACATTTCTACTAACAGGGTTCTCATAACTAAAAAAAGAGCGCCGAAAAAATTTTGATACAGGGTCCACTCACAACTAGCTATACCAGCGAGGAAATACAATATGAAAGTGCAATTTGAAAATTAAAATATGCGCAGAAGCAAAAACAAAACAAAATTATAATAATAATGTATCTCGAGATTAATGCTGATGAAATTTCATTTTATTTGCAACATTTACTAATTTTAATCGCAAAATTTTTAAAGTTTCCCTTCTCCCCGAAAAGAAAATTTTATGATGTTTTTCTATTATTTCAAATTCTATAAGTAGATTAATTTTTTATAATCATTGCCACTTTAGTGCAATGTTTTGAAACTCATTTAACAGAATTGACATTCCTAGGAATAATTTAGCTTAAATATAAATTTCAAGCCTACTTTTAAATCTACTTTCTTTTGCGCCGTAGAGGTATATTTTAACTGTTTTGATGTAGCTTAAATTTATGGAAAAAATAATAATTAAAAATTTCAATATATATATATATATATATATATATAGTAATGGGTTAAGGTTTCAATAATCTCTAATCACTTTATTACTCACCTAATAAAGCGAGTTACTAGGATTTTACAGTTATACAAAAATGAATTCATATCATTAATGCTTAGTTAAGTCATAAAATTAAACATTATTATTTTATTAGGAGAATAATATTTTAAAAGAATTTCTTATTGCAAAAAAAAATATATATTTTTGTTTCCAAAAAAGGAATGCATTTTTATAATTCAATAAAAATGTCTTTTTTGAGAGATCTTAAACTTTTTGCATAGTTTTTACCATGGCGGTTTCAACCAAATTTTGATTATGACAAGTTTCTGAAACTGGCAGGAGTAATAAGTATTTGGGAATGTATAATAGAACAATTTATTTTAAGGATTTGCAGATAAGGAACGATAAGCGATAAAAATGTTCTATGCAATACCACATATTTTAAATACAGACGATTGTAAAAACTATTTTCTTGGGACTCAAGCCACAGGGTCCCAACATATGTACCATTCTAACAAAAAGTTTCTTTTCAAAACTTACAAAAAAAAATTTTTTTTTCTTTTCAACTTTCTTTTTAAACTTTTCAAAAAAGTGTCTTTTATTTAAAAAAAAAAAAAAAAAAAATCCACTTCCAAGGAGTTTTGATACAGTACCCACTACGCTAGTGTGGTTAAGACAAATTAAACTCAAAACAATGCAAGATACATTTTTAAATTTAATAAATTAAAAAAAATATTTTCAAAAGTTTGAATTATTTAGAATAATAGATTGAAGAGGGATTTTTTTTAAAACTGTAAGTTCTTACTGAAAGGAACATATACCTGCTTATAATGATGTTTTGTACAGAATGAAGTAAGCAGAATAAAGAATAATAAGTTTTTTTTTTCACATTTTCGAGATTTAAGTTAATAATTATTATTGAAGCACATATTAATGGCTAAAAATAAATTAAGTTCCAGTACAAAAGTTGTTTGACTCTTCCTTTTATTTTTCTCATTCCATATTTATGATGCACGATAACTCAAATTTTCGTTCGGAAATAGCAACGACTCTTATTCATATCTGTATGGTGATTCATTTTTCGACAGCAATTTCCTGATATTTTTCTTTGGCAAACAGGATATTATTATTTCTTAAAAGAACATTTAAAATTATTTTCTGTTATTTTCATTTATTTCTTTTCTTTCTTTCTTTTTTTTCGTTTTAAATGTATTCTGAATTGAAAGCTTAATTTTTAGTGCAACTTAACCAATTAATCAAAATGAATTTAAATCAATAACAAAAACATTTTTAAAAAAATTGACAGTTTAAATAGTTTAATTTGTGTTCTTTTTGTTAAAATAATTGCCGTTCGATTATTATATGAACGTTTTATAGATGTTTCTAAAAAAAAATCTTCGAACTTAATGTAGTTATGTGCTTGTAGTTTCTTGATCATTATATTTCAAAGTTAGTATTAGCTTTATAGCAATGCTTCGAATTCCAAATTTGAGACAATATGCCTAAGTTTTGATTATATAAATATTTCAGTTCTTTTAACAGGAATTTGAAATTAAATTTTCTTCTCATTTCTCAGATTTATTTCAACCCTGAAAGCAATGAATATCACTAAAAGTTTTTATTTCTTTAAACAGAGCAAGGGAAAGTATGAGAATTACTCGCTCTAATTATTAAGTAGAAGTAACTGAATTCTTTCGAGCTGAAGAAATGATATATTTTATTCCATGACGCTAATGGATTGCCATCTCGTTCCCCATTCTTCACCGTCTTAAGTGTTTTGAAGGAGATTTTAATCCAAATAACAAAAGATCCTTTTATAAAAGTTTCAAAAATAGTCTTATTCACTTTATCTTTGAAGCGTTCGCGTGGTCGGGTCCCCGGTGTGGGGTGGTCAGTTTTTAAAAAATCATTTTCTTATAGGTTTCCACACACAGTTTTTTTGTTTCAAACCAGATGCAATCTTAAACAGTATGATTGAGTTTCACTTCTTGGAACTTTCTCTCATAGAATAATTGCTCTTATTCAAAGCATTTCCATCCTTTAATAGCCTTTTTAGATATCTGAAAGATTTTAAAAAGCTGAATAGTATAGATTTTGTTCACAAGTTTTGTTCATATATATTTAAAAGATGTTAGAAGAAGTGTCTGAAGTGTCACAAAATTTTCCTTTATTTTGATTGACAATCAGAAAAGGACAAATTTTCATTTGCTTTCTTTTTATGATGTAATAGAATATAAATTAGTTTTGAGACTTTGAGAAATATATTATTTCTTTATATTTAATCTCAGTAACAAATGTGCCTTGTTAAAGTAAAATAATCGATAGTTATTAAAATACGATAAATAAAATATCTCAATCAATCAATAAAATATTTCAAATATATTTTTATTTTTTAAGTAATATTTAATTATATATTAAATGACATCTTTAGGTGTCTCGGCATACTTAAATATAGCTCAGATTTCTATAATTGGATCTAATTTTTTACTCTCTAAATTTCCTACTTTATTTTCGTAGAGCAAGAAATTATTTTTTGAAAAAGTAATTTCTCATTTTCAATGACCAAAGACCCGATTTTGAGGATATGACATTTTTTAATTGATTCGAAATATTTAATTGATACGTTTCAAACTCTTATGTTTCCGAGCACAAATTTCATTCTTTTTTTTTTCGGTTTTTCTTTTTTTTTTTTTTTTTGTTGTTGAATCCTTACCAAAAAATTTTAAACAGTCCTTTGGATATTTTTTTAAAGTATAATTTCGTATACAATGAATTTCAAGGAAACGTTTTAAGAACTTTAAAGTTACTGTGACAGTTTTTAAAAATTTTATACTATTATTTTAAAATCATAAATCAGTTGAAATTAATTTTCTTATTTTTTTGCCGTTTTTTTTACAAACTTTTTTATTTTGTTTGTGTTTGAGAATTTTCCAGAGGGTTTCAATCAATACTTTTGTTACAGAAAAAAAAAATAGATTTTTTTTAAAAAAAAAATTATTATTTTTTTATTAATAATTTATACAGTTACAAATTCCCTCATTATTAAACGTTTTAAAGCATTTTTTAGAATTACAATTCTTTGAAATACGTTACAGATAATTTAGCTTCTGAATTTTAGTAAAAACATATCAAATAAATAATTAAAATAAATTTATCAGTTTGCTTTTTATATTCCACGCACATAGTACATTGTTCAAAAAACATACACACTGGAAGATATATTATGAAAAAAAATAGATCATTTCATGAAACATGTTCTTTAAATTTTCACATAATAAAAAAATCCAGTCCACTTGATTTCCTAGTAACTCTTAACCTAAATTAATATTTAAAATTTAATACCATTTACTCGAAAAAAGGAATAATTTATGTTAATATCATAGAGGAAAAACAATATTTATACTAGTTTTTAAGCGTAATTACAAATTCAGAGAGCTTACGCAACACACATTACATTCTACAAAATTTGATTGAACAGTCTGAGGGAAAAAAATAAGAGAGCAGTAAACACTACTTAAGTGTAATAATCAAGAAATATATATATATATATTACAAAATATTTCGCTATAAAAAATAAAAACCAAAATATGAAGAACTAAAATAAATTAATTAACAGTATATATATATATATATGCATTGATATTTTAATTAATACAAGTATATAAGTAAGTAGCTTTATTTTATGTGCTTCTTTAAGCACTTTTCTTCGTATTGTAAAATATTTAATTCTGTTTAAAAACATTTTCTTTATTTTGAACCAATTTTTAATAAGCTATTTAAATTATACAGTCGTTGTAGATATTGTTTGGATTGAAAATTATCTCCCATATTATTATCGTCTGCTTTAATTTAATAATTCGGGTAACTCTAATTTATCTGATTATTTAGTTTATTTGCTGATATAGAATCGTTTGCTGTTAAAGTTGCGTTACTTTAATTGGCATCGTTTGTAATTATTCTAAATACTATGTTTTCCTTCTGTCTGAGAAAAAAGAATTGTAATGCATAATCTACGCTGGTTGAACTTAATTTGTATTTAATTTTTGTATGTTTTCGAGAAATGATTCATCTGAAAACCTTTTGGAACACTTGAGTGATTGAAAAAATAAAAGGCGCGTCTGTGGAATTAACTGGCTGCTATTATCCACACACTCTACACGATAAAAATTTCCATTTGGTCTCAATTTTCATGAAAATGGGTATGATTCATTTTTAATATGTGCATATACATATATAACAGGAAAACATATTTTAAAAGAATAATCCAAACTTATTGAGTGCTTAAAATCTCTCTCTATTTGTTCACATATGTTTGAATTGTTTCTTGTTATTTAAAAAAATAAAATAATGCTTTTATTAAAGTTATACTCATATTTAATTCGAAATAAAAACCTATACGCATATCGTTATCAATTATTTATTATTAGAATTAAGAATTACTGAAACAGAACTATTTTTTCAGATTGTGTGTTATACATATTAGGTTTGGTTTGACATTGTAGTTCGCACCTCATTCAATTGACTGTGGACTGCAGGTAGACTGCAAGTGACAAGGACTGCAGAGTAGGGTGCCATCTGAGCTGGATTTAACTCTGAAAACTTCCACAACAAGCCACCGCGAGGATTTCCAATTTTGATAGATTTAATTTGCTTCGGCCCATTTACACGGTGAACTTTTTGTGACACCAGAACTCTCGAAATTACGATTCGATAATGCCTGCCACGAGTTCGCTACCGTGACCTCTCGGCTTTCGGGGCCTTATGTATGTTAAGAAATTATTGTAACTTTTCGAAAGCTCTTCATTTTATTATATTAATATAGATATATATATTTGTTTAAATTTGTTTTTGTACTCAAAATGTTCCTTGCAATTCCTATTTTTTAAAAAACTACATAAATTTAAAATTTTATTTTTTGTTGTATAATGGAAAATTTTCTTCATAGGATTTTAATTATTTTGATAACTTATTTTTAAAAATTCCCACTAAAAATATTCGGAATGTTGCTTCTATAAAACTTATGCTTAGAAAAATTTACTTTAGGAAATTGTCAAAGCAAAGTACAGTTTTTTTTTTTAATTATTATTATTATTAAAGAAATACCAACCTTGTAGGCAATTTTTTTTATTTATACTTCTATATGAAACTGTTTACATGTACCTTATTTAAAAAAACATAAAACATACATTTCAGAAGGAAAACAACAATTTTAAACAAACAATTACTTTATAAATTTCTTAAAAATATTTCAATATTTTAAAATTTCTAAATACTTTTACAAATTTTAATGTTTTTCAGCACTGTTTTTCTAGTATTTTTAGAAGTGTTCCTCACAATTCCAAATGGGGGATTGTTATTACGAGTGATAGTTTTATTTTTACAATTTTTTTCTATTTCGGACACTATAAAAACAGTAAAGAACAACTATATCTGAGTTTGATGAATTTTTAATAATAACTATTCACCGAAATCCTTATTCCATGTACAGAACCATATCAAACATATACAAAACAACCAGATATAGTTTCAAAACTTTATATTGAACATAAAAAAAATTCTTAGCATTTTAAAAACACACAATTATCGTGAAAAATAAAAATTTGAGGAAAAGTCAATTAAAGTTTTAAGGCATCCGAATACGTTCGGGGTACTTTTAAAAATAACAGTATGCCAAAACACTATAAATATGCTTTTTTTAGGGGATCAATACAGATAAATACTAATATTTAAGTAACAATATTTAAAAAGAATTATCAAAATTTTACAAAAATCACAGTTATAAATGAAATTTTAGCATTATTTTTGAAAAACTTCAAAGCAATTAGAAAAAAATGTAATAAACTTATATCCGTAAAAGTATTACTAAAACAAATAAGATACATTTATCTAGAGAAAATATTGAGATTTTAATGTTTATTAATTTTTTAAAATTGTATGGGCTAATCGAGTAAATATTATAAGAAATGTGACATTCTTTACGAGAGCATTATGTAAATAACAAGCCATAACTCGAAAAATGTATTCATACAATAAGGAATATTTTAGAACATTTTCTGGAAAATAATATAAATATCAGATTCAAAAAGTTTTATAGAAAAATACATTCATGATATTTTGAGTTATCAGATTCGCGCCATGATAGATTCTGAACAATTTAAAAATGCTCACTTCTGGTGGATTAAAGACCCACTTCCGGTTTTTATAGTTTTATAAAACTAATAGTAACTTGGCCTCTAGGTAATGTAGAAACAAAAAAAAAATATGTTTTGTAAAGCCAAAACAAAGCTAGGCTCTATTCAATAAAACAAAAACAAAAATTCGTTTTTTAACCGAATTTGGTCATTTCAACGTGTTTGGATACCTTAAAGGTCAGTAAAATAAATGAAAGAGCTAAATGCGAAGACGTCACGTCTAGTTTTGGTTTTCGCTTCGACATACTGTAAAAAAAAGTTACTGTAAAATCCGACGTATAACGCGCACTTTTAATACAAAAAATAAGATCGGAATTTATGGGTACGCGTTATACGCCTGGTATAAAAATGAGAGATTTAAAAATAAAATAAAGATGGCCATAGAAAAAGAATAGACTTCTAAATATATCGAAATGCTGTTTCTTTAAAAGAAATGACATTCCTTGTAGTTCTAGAAGTATCCTTTTTTTTTCTTTCTAAAGTTTAGAATAATACCTCGAATAAAAATGACTTAAACACATGAGAGCATTGCATTCGTACATTTCAGGTTTCTTCGTAAAGAGGGGTGGGTGGGCGTTAAATGACGAATATACCTAAAAATTAAAGATTGCAGCTTGAAGGAGTAGGTTCGTGTTATACGCCCGATTTTAAGGTAAATAACTGGCTAAATAATGTAGCTAAAGCTACGAAATTTTGAACTCATATTTAAAAAAGTCGCATAATTAAAATGAGGTAGTAAGAAAAATCGATATTTTAGTTATTTTTAGGATAATGTATCCTAGGGATGATGATCTGAGATCAATTAATCAAAAAATCGATTTCTCAGACAAAAAAAAAATCGATTTTTTTAAATCGATATGTAGCACTGAATCGATTCAGTGAATCGATATTTCATCATAGAAAATCGACATTCGATTTTTTTCTGTTTTGATAAAAAACATAAAATTATTTGCTATTAGTTGAATGTACTATCTTTAAAACCCGTTATATTAAGGTGTGTGTGTTGGCTGTCAAAGGGTTAATTTACTTGCAAGAACAAATATATATATATATATATATATCATCGCGTTCACTCAATAGCTATGATGTACA
Organism: Trichonephila inaurata madagascariensis; assembly: GCA_019973955.1. Classification (NCBI taxonomy): domain Eukaryota; kingdom Metazoa; phylum Arthropoda; class Arachnida; order Araneae; family Nephilidae; genus Trichonephila; species Trichonephila inaurata. Next base: position 176,913 of record BMAV01009282.1, read on the forward strand.
TGAGTATCGTTGGATCATCTGTTCCTTGTGAGCGCCTTTTTTTCGATTGCCGGCAACATTGCAAGGGATGAACGGAACCGCTTGGATCCCAGTAGACTTGGCAGACTGTTGTTTTTAAAAAGCTTAGATATTAAGCATTGAGAACTATAAGCTATATTGTCCATTTTCTAAGCTTTTTAATGTAAAGAATACATTTAGAAAATAAATGTCTTCTTTTATATCCTGATACTTTGATATGGTAATAAAAATAATTGTAAATGTCGAATTCCCTGAACTAAAAAAATCCCTGATTTTACTGGTAAGAGATCGTTTATTATATGGTATCTCTCTTTGTTGTTTTTTTCATAAAATGGTCTTATATTTACATTGTCAATGCAGATTTGGAAAAAAAATCGATTTTTTAGAAATCGATCTTTTAGACAACGATTTTTTTTTGTGTGGGAATCGATTCATCAGGTTCGAATCGATTTAAAAATCGATCTTTTTTGGAAAGAATCGCCATCCCTAATGTATCCTCTCAATAATTCAAATAAGAGCTCCAAGGGTCAAAGTTATTTACTCTGTACAAGAATATAATGTTAATTTTTTTTTCTTTTGAAAATCATTGTTTTGAATTTTGATTCGTAAAAGACATAAAATAAATCTAAGAGATATCAAAAGGGAAAATTTTAGATAATGAAAAATTTAAATATATTTTCAAACGCACACACACACACATATTGATATATAATATACTCACGGATCAAAAATGTCTTATGTTAAAATCAATTATGATCTTACAAAAAATATAGTTCATTCATTTACTTCTATGCTTCATTAACTTGCTTAATTACATGTTCACCAGTGTTCTAATGTAGTAGGTAGAACAGTGATGACTATGTTTTAGTGATAAAGGTATTCTCATCAGAAAAATTTAATTAATTAGTGGAGGTTTTAATAAACTGTATTCAGTGACAGTTTTCCAAGCACAATAATTTTTTTATGCCATAAAAGTAAGCGATTTCTTACAGCACAGTTTCTGATACAAAAAAATAAACACGCGATATAACAAAGGTGACGTGTTGCATACATAATGAAGAACATCATTTTCGTCAGCTTTTTATGAGATTAACATAGAAAACAGTGAAACTTAAGAATAATTTATATTTGTAGTAATGAAAAGTGGAGGTTATCACCACAAGGCATGACCTTTCGAAGTGCAATTAGTTTTATGAAAAAAAATAGGAGCTTCCCGAAATTATTCCCGAGTATTAAAAAGTACTCTGTCTGATACTCTTCGCACTTTTAGAAGAGACCTTTAGGTCCCTACGTATCTATCATGGTAAGTAAAGCTTAAATTATACTTGAAAATATATTATGTTTTCATTTCTTTCATCACACAAAATTAACTAGTTTAAAATGATGACTTTTTTTTTCTAATTTTATGTAATATTTCGTCGAATTTTTACAATTTAATATTTTTTAAAATAAAGTTGCAGATTTTAGCACGTTAACCTAAAAGTTTTTATCTGTCTTTCATCTACCAAAAAATTCAAATGGTACTTTTAAAACGAGAATATAGTCTAAAGGCTTTAGAGAGACGGGGAAAGTGGACAGCACATATACTCACATGTATTTTGTGCGTAAAACTCTTTATTCAAGAATTCATGCAAAAAATACCGTTTATTTAGGAAAAAGCAAAATATAATATGTCATGAATTCCGCCTTTTTATTCCCTTTTCTCTTTTTGTCGTCCTATAATTCGAAAATCAAGTTTCCTTTCTTATCTTTCTTTTGTACTGATATTATTAAAATTAGTAAGGAAAAACGTAACTAAAACGAAATTATTTTTATATAGCTATGTAACAGATTATATTTAAATTATTAACATAAAACTATTTTTTATGCAACTTATTCATAATTTATTTAATTCAGTGGATTGATTGAATGCTACGTTTTAGCCAGTTTGAAAAGGTCTCATTTCATCTTTTTTTAAAAATTCAATTTTCGCTGTTTTTTCTTCTACAATATTGTCGTCAGCCTTGTCTGGTAGTGAGTTCAAGTCCGCATGCCACTGAAAATCCACCGTGTAAAGGAGACTAAAACTGCTCCCGTTGGCGTAGTTTGGAAATTTAGAGTGGGGTACCAGTTCAGCTATCGTCCTCATTATTTGAACTAGGCTCAAAATTATCAGGTCTGCCACCATTAGCCCAGTGTACATTCAAAATGGGACGTTGATAATGAATTACTAACTTTGACGTTTAGTCTGTTCATTTATATTTCAACACCTACAAACAAAAATTGCGAAAAATCAATTAATAATCTAATATTCTATGAAAACTGAAAATGATGTTTTGCTTCGTAATGTTTATTCATAAGAAACATTGACTAAATATACATTTGAATGTATTCTCTTTTTCCTCTAAAAACAAAAGAGCGTGAAACGAAAATAAATTTAAACTGAGGTAAAAGGTAGCTTTTAAAACAATTTAAAAAGAAGTGAAATCTTTTTTTAAAAAAGATATACTTTATCATTCAGCTTTGTGACGTCTCTCGCGTTCTTCTTATAACATAACTCCTACGTTCTTTGACGGCCACGATTAATGGCAAAACTTTTCCAACCCAATACCAAGAAGAGAAACAGGGCGAAAATGCAAATAAGATATACTTTAAAAGGATAGAGGGTTTAGTGAGATAGGACGGCAATCTTAGAGATAACTTAGTGCAGAACAGTTCGGAACAAGTGTTAGACGACCTACAACCAAGGAAGAAGGATATGCTCCTCTTCATTAAAAATATTAATTATAAGAAAGATTAATAGGGCCTGAGTATTCTTATCTACAAGTAGCAGAATAGGAGACTCTTCAACCAAGGTAGGAGGGTTACTCAATAAAAGGTAATATTTTGTATAGGAAGTTAGATTAGGCAGATAATTAAATATAATTAAGATAAGTGATCTAGTTGTGCGATCTGACTTGAATATTCAGTTTAATTTGTGGCTTATTCTCACTTAAAGAAAGTTGTTATTTAGAATTAAGTAATTTAAGTTATTCTTAATAAAAGTTGTGTTAAGAATTACAAAATGTCTCATCTTTTAGATAATCCCACACCTCTAGCTTACGCGGATCCCATAAGACATAGCTATCGCAGGATGGCTATGTCACAGCTTGAATAAAATGAAGTTGAGACCCCAAAGTATTAAATATTATAGTATTTTAAGTCTAAAATATGATCTTAAAAAGTTTCAAATTATAAAAATATAGAGAAAAAGTGCTTTTGATGCACAATGATTTTAATTATGCGTCAATGCAAAATGTAGAGTAAAACCAGCAAAGTCAAAACATTTTTGGCTTGGCAACTCGTTAATTTTAATTTCAATGAAGTGTTTTTAAATTTTATTTTAATTTTTATTAAAACATCGGAAATTATTATTTGAATTTAAATAGTAAAATAATATACATGTATCATGAAAATTAATATTTATGTATTGGATGACAAAAACACAGTAATAATTTCTAACAGTACTAAAGATTACCGCAAACAAGTACATAGAATTATTTAAAACAATTATACATCTAAAAGTAAAATTCAAATGCAAGAAATTTAAACAATTAGCTAATGTATGGTACATATTCCCGTCAATTGTGTTTCAGACAATCGAAATGGATTATAAAATTCCAAAAGAAGATGATGACGTTAGTAAAAAATCATTGAAACGGTACACATCAATGGTTCTGGAAGAATCAGCTGTGACTGCATTATCACACATCGTTACTACCAAAAACCCGTACAGAAAAGCGTTCAAGATATTTGTACTCATCTTCTGTTTCTCAGGATTCTTCTACCAATGTTACACATTTCTCAGTCACATTTTCAAGTACCCCACCATTGTGGATATTCGCATCGAGAATCCGACAGAGATAGAGATGCCAGCTTTAACTTTCTGTGACAATAATGGGTGAGAAACCAATGTAAAATTTATACAACATTTAAGATTGTTTAGCTTCAGATAATTTTTTCTTAATGTTTTATGTGTTACCATCACTTCATTGTGTAATAAAATGAATATTCTTTTCAGGATCAGCAGAAAAAAGTTTTGCGCGAAATACCCTGATAGATGCATGGAAGCTGATACAGACCTCTGCTTTAAATATCCTTTGTATTGTGAATCCAATTCAACGAATATGGTAAGTGGCGAGTGTAGAGCTTCCTATATAAGCCAGTAAGAGCCTCCGGATAGAGGTAATCACTTTTGTCTAGTGGTTAAGTTACTCGGCTTCGAATCCATCGGTCGCGGGTTCTAACCCCGACATTGGTGACCCTGGCTGAAAAGAAAAAAGCAAAACCTTCTAGTAAACTTCATCTGCGACCCTTTTACAGAATATGGTGTGGCACACATACAAAAACGAGACTGGTCCAATAAATCATTGTGCGTACAGAACTCAGTTCTCCGTGACATTATCACCTTTCACCATCCACACACTTCTACATTCGGTGCTGCCATTGCTGGTAACAATTCTGGAGCGAGGGTTTTGGAAGGCCCTTCAAGAGATTTATCCGTTTTTGCCTGAACCTCTACAACTGAGGTAAAATGGGTTTCCTTTAAGCAAGTTTTAACTGTAGGAAATAAAAAAAAGTTGCATGAGGCAAAATTAGGTGAATAAGGAGGATGCCCCATCACAGTAATGTGTTTGCTGGTCAGGAACTGCTTAACCAATATGGCCGTGTGAGCGGTTTGTCTTGGTGCCATCCATCACTGCCCAATTCTGACCCTTTTTTTCCTAATTTTTGACCAAGTCAATGTAGCTGGGTTGATTAACAGTCTGACTACTGATTAAGTAGAAACACATTCATATCTCAAATTTTGGCAGTGCTTTGGTCTGTAATCACTTACCTTGGGCTCCCAGCACGTTCATCCTCTTCCACACTGTCCCTTCCCTTTGAAACCCGCTTATGGTATTCAAACAATGCACACTAGACAAAGTTTCATCTCCATAAGCCTCAGTTAATATTTGAAATGTTTTCGTGGCTGATTTCTTAAGTGTGATGTCTATTAGACATTTTTCCTGCAGAATGCAGTTGCACGTGTTCTCTCAATGACGCTGTACTCCCAACTGGCGCGATCGATTAGGACGAAACTGGCCACATGGATAGAGGAAGTGTGTGGTATGACGTCATCAAAACAGTTGTTGCCAACTCCTCTCTTTTTTTTATGCTACACACTTAGTCTCGTTTTTTGTATGTCACACCTTGTATTCTTTCTTCATATTAAAAAAAAGTAATCTTTCCATTGTGACGAAGCATATCTCTTTCCCCTATTTTCCAACAGATCCCGTGCCGACAGAAGCTGCGAAAATTCAGGGAAGTTCCCAAAATTGCTGGGAAGGAATTTCGTAGCTGGGTGGTCGAGTTTCGGCACCCTTTTTGCCCAACTGACCGGACTGTCAAAAAGGGGCGCCTTATCATTGTGTGCCCATTTTCCCAGAACTCGGAGGCGCCGTCTCGTCGAAGAACATACAGCTGTACACCCAGCCTTGGCGTCTCGTTTAGGACTAGCGGAAACGACCGAATTGGGCGAGGCAGAGATGTATGAGATCAAGAGAATCCGAGACCAGAAGGCGGCAGCAGACCCCGGGGGGGACTGAGGCCGACAAAGAAATGAGCGGTGGATGACGAGGAAAAAGAGATGCTATAAAACGGGCGAGAGAGTCCGGACGGGAAGGAGACTGGATCTTTGAAGGGAGCGGTTCGGACGTCCCTTGAGCGATAGCGATAACGAGCCCGCGAAGTACAGCGGTCTCCTGGCTGGGAAAACCCAGGAACGGAAGAGAGTGCGAAAGAGACTCTAAATTGATAGTGAACTGTAATTAATGAATATACCCTTTTACTTATTATTTTGATGAATTTCCTGTGAAATAAATAGTTAGCCTAGAATTGAGTGAGATCATTACACCAAGCTTACGGGCAGATAAAAAATTTTCTATTTCCTTTTTTTCTTTAAAAAAAATTTAATTAAATTAAATTAACGGTTGAAATGTTGCAATTTTTAAGAAACCTTAGTATACTTTCTTCGGAATTCTTCATTTTTTTTTTAAAAATAAAACAAAAAGATTCTATATTTTACAGGTTCCGAAACCAGAATATTATTCAATGATCAATGAACTCACCGTGGAACAGATTATTGAATTTGGGCATAGTGTAGATGAACTGCTGTTAAGCAAAGAGTAAGAAAAAATATTTTTAAATAAAATATTCAATAATTCCTAGTTTTTACTTAACTTATTTTCCCCATTTGATTTTCAGACAGAAATCCATTGCGGACGAAGTCATATTTGTTGCTAAATATTTGTATATTTAAAATCATACAACTTTATTAATTTATAACAAAAGTGAAGTTAAAAAAACTATTTATTGCTTGAATTCATATTTTACACACTAAAATATTAGTAAACACCAAGAAAAACACATATGTATGCAAGTGACATCCGAGATATTTGAAAAGTAGTTCGTTAATTTAAGCCCAGTGGCTGAGTGGTTAGGGCATCCCGCTTCCACGCCACGGGTACGAGGTTCAAACTCCAGGGCTGGACAAGGTTGACTCAAACTTTCATCCCTTCAATGAGTCGATAAATGAGTACCAAGCTTGCTCGGGAACTTAACACTAGGGGTTGCGCGTCAGACTGACCACCTGACCGGAACATCTGCTCATGCACCTCAGGACCCAAGGTCGCGTATACTGAGTTGGGCACAGTAGGGCTTGGCCCTCATGGTCCGTTGAGCCACTTAGTTAAGTTTAAGTTCATTCATTTGATTTTCATTTAAGCATCATTCAATTAAATTATTTCATTTTTTATCTCAAACGAAGTCGAGCAAAAAAATATTACAGTAAAATCCGACGTATAACGCGCACATGTACTTTCAAGCTGAATTTTTTAATTTATAGGTATATTCACCGTATAGCGCATTCTTCACGAAGGGAATTGAAATGTACATACACAATATTGATATGTTTTGAAGTCATTTATTTGTGAAATTAATCCCAGGATTTAAAAAAAAAAAGAAAAGAATACTTTTAGAATTACAGCCCTTGAATCTCCTCTTAGGTATGTCATTTCATTTATAAATAAACAGTATTCCAATCTATGTAGAAGTCTAATTTTTTCTTTTTTGGTCACCTTTATTTTTGAAGCTATCATTTTAATAGCAGGGACATAACGCGCACCGGTAAATTTCGACCTTATTTTTTGTATTAAAAGGGCGCGTAACACGCCGGATTTTACAGTACGTAAAAATGTTACTGAATTTATTTATTCTCTCTCTGACAATCAACATAAATTACTGAAAGCACTTGTATAAACATACTGAGTTTTATTCTTTCGATTTTTTTTACATGGAAAGAGTGTAAAATTACATAAGAAACCCCCAAAAGACTTGTTGTCTCTGATACAAAGGCGCTTCGCTTTTCAAGTAAAATCATAACGTTGAACTATATTCTTGGCCTGCTTAAAACGAAAATTTATGGAGTATTCATATTATTTGTTGTTTTTAATCTTAAGAATTACTAGCATACACTGGACCAATTGCAGTATCCATGCTCAGATTTGTTACAAATTATAGAATTTGCGTCCTCCAGTATTGTCAAAATAGGTTCATTTCAGTGGCGCAAACAAAGGGGTGTCCTGGGGGTCCGGACCCCCCCCCCCAAGCCCTTGATTTCTTTCCAATTGGTTATAATTCTAAGTACATAATACGTAAAATTTAATTAAATATTTGTTATTAATGATTAATTTTATTAATTAATGCTAATTATTTATTCACTAATTAGTTTTTTACTGTGTTTTGTTCCTGAAAATCGACAAAATCAAAAATAGCATGACACAAGAATGGTGAACTTTCAACCCCGGACACCCCCCTCCCCTTGAAAAATTCCTGTGTGCGCTACTGCTTCATATTATGTAAAATAAAAACAAGTCAACTTGGTAAAACATTCTCTTGTGAAAAACATAAGACCCCGTCCCGTAAAACAACCTGTAGTGGATTCTTATTAGCATTTCCCGTGACTAACCTCTTGAGCTACTTTATGACATATTCTTTGATATGAGTAGAGAAAGTGTGTTAATTTCTTTACGTCCCACTACAAAGTGCTCGAGGGCTGTTGGTGGAGGACTTCGTAATGTTGAACTTTGTTCAAGGGACGAGGACGACACCTGAGCTGGCACCCCCTTTCCTAACTTCCACACCACACCAACGAAAGACGATTTCACGTGCTTCGGCCCCTTCTACACGGCGGGACTTCAGTGGCATTAGGCTCGAACTCATGACATACCAGCCACGAGCCCGTTATCTTGGCCACTAGGATACCGCGGCCACGAGAGAAAAACGAGTGAAATTGATGTAGAACAGATCTAGGGAATGATTCCTGAGTGGATCTGCTTTCAAGTATTAGTAAAGCACAGTCAAGCTTAGCTGAGAGAAGACTTCAGCTAAATATTATAAAATAAGTAACATTATTTATAATATATATTTCGTCAGGATTCAATCAGGGAAACTGTTCCACGGATATAATCAGTTTCGATAATTTATATATTCGACTTAAGTAAAGAAATTATTAAATTTACCGTCTGTTTGTTATTACTTCAGATCCAACGGCGTAAAGAATTTTCCGATATCGCGCAAGCCTTTTGATTCTTATCAATATTAAAATAATTATTACTTTTTGCATAAATGAAATTTCATAACTTCCATAATGGTTAGCTTTTGTAGCGAGTTAGCCCCATACTTAGCTATTTAGCTAGAAAAAATTGGTATTTTCAACAAATAGAAAGTATTCAACATTAATTTGAAAGAAAAGTACTCAGATTCTACGATTGTACTCTAATCTCCTTCAACCATTTATCTACCGACGGTACTTATAAGTACCACTAACTTTAAAATTACATAGAATAACCATTTTTATGAATATTCTGATGATACTTAGCAGGAATATTTTTTGAAATCCACCCTTCCAAGATATATGGCAGCACGGGTTCTATGATGAGTATTTTTGCGGGGAAGACGAATAGTTTTACAGCAGAAATTACGTTTTCAGCTGACTGCGTTTTCAGCGGATTGCGAAGAATATCCGAAAAAATAGTTAATGTCAAAATTTAAGTGTCTTATTTATTTATTTTTTTAATGTTAATGAAGACCTTAGAAAACGATTTGACTATTTATTTTAAGTGAACAGCGTATATAATTAATTTTACAGTTGAATATCTTTAATTAATTAATTAGCTCTAACGGATTAAATTTCCCAAATTTGAGTATTTTGTTTATGTATATCCATTAATTTTCAATTCAGTGATCCAAAAAAAAAAAATATTGCATGGAAGAAATTGCAAAAAATCATAATGCTTTAGATAAAGGGTTAAAGCGATATCCTCAGTGTTCGCACACTTTTCTCATTAATTTTGACACTGTCGGAAGGTGCGCTCGAACACTTCTTTTGAAATGGCACGCAGCTATTTGGTCGCATTTTGCGTGATGTCTTTTCTGGACTTTAATCTGATTTTTCTAATATTTTCCGTGGATCATTAATCTTTTCAATTTAATGCAATTGCTGAAGTGTTTTTGTCACTGTATCAAAAATTAAAATCCAGAAACACTTATTTGCAGTTCCCCATTCCTCGGTGGTCTTTCAGTGACTGACAGCTTCTCTGTTATCAGAAAACAATCAAAATTCCTATAAAAATTTTCATAGCAAAGTTAGTTTTTTGTTTGGTCTGTGAGTCGAATGTTTCGTACTCGTAAAAGAATACTGATGTATTTTATGCTGCAGGGTAAGTTTTGTATTATGAAAAGTTCAATAATGATATATGTTTGTATTTTTAGCGGTTTATATTCTAAGCTGTTAGAAATTGAACCAGAGGGTCCTTTCATAAGAGCAAAACGTTACAATGGCGTAGGACGAATGGGCTGTTATAGTTTGTACTCTGTTATTGACAGCCCACTGGAGGCAGAAAGACAAAAAATAAGTGGCCTGATTGGTATGCAGAAGTTTTTTTTATATTTCTCTACATTTGTAACATTACAATTTATTATTGCATGTGAGAAGCACATTTCGAAAAAGGAATGCTTATTATACTTTAGGCATACGTATGAGCAATTTTTTATCTAAGATAATTTGAAATAAATATGAAAAAAGTAACTCCATACTATAATCTTTTCTTTAAAACCGTAATTTTCCACCTAATTGTGCCATAAATTCTGATACAGAATATGAGATCGTTTGCAATATTTTTCAGAAAATGGAAGTCTTTCAGGCACGTTGCTGTAAATCAGAGGCTTAAAATATTTATGTACCAAAGGGTTGTTCATTTATCGAGAGATTAAGATATTTCCTGAGATCAACAAAATTCCAGATAGTACCAGAAGCGGTCTTCCAGGAACGAGAAGAACACCAGCTGTCGTCAAAGCAGTCAAAGAGAGAATTCGTCAAACTCCTTGTCGAAAGAAGTCTCTTTTTGATTACCAGATGAAAGTGTCAACAAGATCAATGTTTGGCATAGCAAACGAAGCTTCTCAAACTTTCAATATTGACGACCCAATTTTCGATCATAATTTTCCACACGCCCCCTTCCGTACAGCTGCATTATATTGAATGCAATTATTTTGCTCTGCTGTGACGCTAAAGCTACAGTACGACCATAATTATAAAGCGTACAAATTATCAAGATAAGTAGTAAATTTTGTACATGTTACTTTTAACTAATAAATATTGTAAGCAAGTTATATATATTTTTAATTATCTGGACAAGTGTGTAATGTTACTTTTTCTTTCTAATTTTTAAATGGGAACAGATTGCAAAATAATTTAAAGAGGGTATTATACAAGATTACCAGGAGCATTGACACTGTAGGGCTCTCGACTGCGAAGAAATTTTCATAGATTTAACGCCAAATGGCGAAATCGAAAGGTAACTCAGTAATAAATCACTCTGAATTTTGGACAGGGGTGTATGATGAATTTTTTGCACTAAAAAATAAAGGCATTTCGTATACTTTTTCCATTTCCGGCACTAGTGAGTATTAAACTTGTTCATAAATTAGTACCGATAAATTATTTATCAAATACATAGTGCAGTTCTGACACACGTTTATATCAGTTTAAATGGTGCATTTTAATTTTTATTCTATCAGAATGTATTTTGTTTTGCTTCCTTTCAGTAAATTAATAAATTTTTAAAATAACCAATTATATTTGACTATTCGATATGCTCGCGACCCCCACGTAGGATTATTACGCCCCCAGGGGCTGTGTCTCTCTGTTTGAGAACCAATACCTTAGACCAGTGCTTCTCAAACTTTCAATATACGCGACCCACTATTCAATCATCATTTTCATCGCGCCCCCCTCCATACAATAACTATGTATTAAATTCAATAATACTATACTTTGACGCTGAAGCTACATATATATATACCGACGTATATAAACGTCTTGCTCAGTCAAAGCATTAATTTTCTGGACGTATATATACGTCTTTTCTAAGTATGATCTTTTCTGTCCAGTGCGACCCATAAAATTATTCTGAGGGCCTTGGAATGCAATAAAAGGACCTTGACAGTGTTTGCGAAGGATTTACTTATTTCAGAGGATTTTTACTTATTTATTTCTTTCCTCCTCCCCCTCCTCACAAAAAACATCAAAATACGCTCGTCTACGTGGTAAACGATGGCATTTTGGAGCGAATTGCGTAACTTTTAACAGACAGTTAAGGAATTAATTATAAACCATACAAATTATCAAGATAAGTGTTAATACAAGCCCATGGGATCACTGATAATTATCAAACTTGTTCTTAACATAGTATTGTTAAATTAATAATAAAATGTACATTGTACACAGTACTGATACATTTATAAGTGTATTATATCAGGGTAAATGTGTATTCTATATTTTATTATATCAGAAAGTATTTTGTTTGTTTACTTTCAGTAAATTAATAATTTTTTAATAACCTTTTGTTTTAGACTTTTCAATATGCTCGCGCCCCCCGTGTTGTGTTCCGATGATCTCTCCCCCCCTTCCAGTTTGAGAAACACTGCCTTATACCAAGAGATTATCGAAGAATAACTGGCTATTTCCTTGCAAAGGATCAGAGGTGTTCCTTAAAGTAGCGGTTCTTAAACTTTCGATCATCTCCCCTCCCCCTTCATGTATCAGCCCGATATAGCGAACCCCCAAGATTTTAAATACTCTTCCCTGACTCCCGACACATAGCTGAGTGATTTAAAGGTTCCTCAATCATCCTAAGACTGTCTTTGTTACTTATGCAAATTTTTTTAAACCTTCGCATACGCAATTCGATTAAGTGATAGAGATGCATACAACCATTATCGTATTGGCGCTCTATGATTTCAGTTCTTAATCTTTGCATTTGTGTTTCTCCTATTTTTTTGAGAATATGACGCTGTAGCTATGGCTGTGTAGATGCAAATAACAAAAACTGAATAAATATTTTTGATCGAAATACCTGTTCAAGTAGAATTTTTTTTCCCCATTAGGAGCAATGTAGTGATCTCGTCTAGGATAGCACATCTTTCAATTTTTCCACGAGGTCCTTCAGATTCTTTTAAAAAGGAAAATCTTAACATAAAATGAGAGACCTTCGCAAACCCACTAAAACAATGCTGGATACCCTTAGATGTCCGTGGACCACAGTTTAAAAGCCACTGTCTGAAAGCAAAAGCGCTGTTGTGACGACACTGTCATAACAGCAACAAACGAGTTCTGCTTATCGACGCGAAAACTTTTGAAGCTGAAGAATTTTTCAACCGCCACAATGACCGTGTATAAGCAAGGAGTACCCAAGAAGCTATAGAGGGGGAAAAAGGCATCTTGAGAGTTCATCATCCAGCTTCGTAATGGTTTTGGTGGGGTTTCAGGTATGAAGAAGTGTCACAGATTCCTATTTGTGAGAAAGGAGTGAAAACTAAGGAAAAATTTTATCAAGACTCTTAGAACCAACAGTGGTCCTTAGTCCTTGAATGTAAGTCTGTTCAATGGAAACGATTGAACTTTTCTCTGTCAGGCACTCTGTCCCTTCTCAAGTGCTTGAAGCAGTGGCGTAACGTACACCCCAACCCTCGTATCGCAGGGGAGAGGGGCAGGAATCTAGGAGAGCCAAAGCCTGATGTTACGGTTTTGCAATACTTTGTAAGATCCGGCTTGAATCCCCAAACCGTCTTTGCAAGCCCTCCCCCTAATATTCTCTGTTACACCACTGGTTTGAAGGAAAATGTGCCGGTCTTCATAACACACAAAGATTGGCCTTCCAGATCTCCGGATTTAATTCCACTCGACTATAAACTGTGATTAGGACTGGAAGCAAAGGTACACCAAAAACAGCACCCCAATTTGCCCAGTCTTAAACGTAATTGAAGCTGAGGAACTATAAATTATTATGGAGGTAATGTGTGCCTTGATAGTGATAGGCCTAAAAGACAAGGCTCGTGTGTATACAAAAAATTATCTCTTTGAGAAAAAGGCGCTATATGTTAAATTTTAAGGTAAAATTAAACTTTAAGATTTAGTTAGGTTTGAATACAAAGATTTTTTTATTTTAACTCCTTTATAATTGTATCACAACTTATGGCACCACAAAGGTATATTCACATTTAAATTTCTGTCTTTAAACCTTTTATTTGACGATTAGGTTATTTTGAATTCTATGTGATTTTTTTTTCTGTAAGCAATTACCAACAAGTGATCAGAATTATTGCTAAATTAGTACGCTCATTAAATTGATTATTTTGATAGTGTTTTCAAAGCTTTGTTGAACCACAACTGCTTTGATACAAAGATATATTATATGTTATGCACTTACTTTTAAAAAAAATTTTAAGTATTGTGTATAAACAAAATCTAGTTAGGTTCATTAGTTTTTATGAGAATATTACACATATTTGTTTTGTTTATCTCCTTATCGTATCTGTATCGCATAAATAGGAATAAATAATTGGCAAAATGAACAACGAAGGACAAATTATTTTTAACGTTTGTAGAAATATGCAACCTTTGTAAATGGTTGATGTACTTATTGGTTAATTTGCGGTGACGTAGTTTACAATTTATGAAACATAATTGAAATATTTTTTATAAAATTAGAAAAAAAATTGTTTAATTTATTTTAATAATTTAGAATTTCCTGCCGTGACTTTGACCTTTGATGTAAATGAAGAAGAAGAATTTGTTCCTGGACGCAAGACTGGAATGTATTTATCAGTTCACTCACCGTATATGGGCAATAATCCGACTGAGAAAGGGATTTTTATGGTGCCGGGAAAAACTTACAAAATATATGTCAATACAGTAAGACCAAATTGAAATATCTATTGAAATATTAACCATCTCTTTCAGATTTCTCTCTGCTTTTACTTTTATTGCTTAACTTTTAAAGACAATTTTTATATATATAAGAGCTCAAGAAGTTTTCAAAGAATTAAAAAATATCAGGTTTTTAAAATCATTGAAATGGTAGAATAAGTTTGGGAACAGGAAATCTCTCCGAAAGGTTTGTTGACAGAATTAGAGTAACAAAGAAAAATTTATTTTATCTTTCAAAAATATGTTTTAATATATTATATGGAGAATTTTTTTGAAACGGGAATATATATATAAAAAAAAGTTTTTGAAGTACAATTAATATCTCCTATTTCATGGAATGTACTTTTTATGATATATATTAATTCCTTTATAATTGCATTCTTTTCTATTGGAAGTATTCAAAAATTCTTTATACAAAGAATAAATAATGCTGTACGTATAGATAATTGTGTGACTTTTTACACATCGTAGAATTGCTAAGTTTATATTTGTAACAAATCTTTGTATTTCCTTCATCAAGATGCTATACAGCCGCCCATCCGATATAGTGGTTAGTGACGATGACTACTATACCGTAGAACCCGGGTTCGAATCCCTGAGAAGGCATGGATGTTTGTAAATGTAAATCTAACATCTGGAGTTATGGTTTAGGGTGTGATTTCGTATCATGGACGATCCAATTTGCTAGGAATTGAGGGCGATCTCAATAGCAACAGGTACGTCCGTGAAGTGCTACAGACCGAAATCGTTTCCTTCCTTCCTTCAAGGCATCCCTGGAGCTATCTTTCAGCAGAATAATGCATGCCCATATGCAGCAAAGATTGTTCGAGACTTTTGTTCAGCCCAACACATGCAACTTCTTCCTTGGCCTGCTTATTCACCGGATATGTCACCTATTGAGCACGTGTGGGATTTAGTGGGTCGGTGTCTCGCTCGTGATCCGCGTCCTGCAAGTTCAAAAGACGAAATTTTGTTGCGCATACAAGCAATATGGAATTCTCTTCTACAAGCAGACATTCAGAATCTGTTTGACTCCATGCCACGTCGTATAGAAGCACGTATTGCAGCGCGTGGTGGCTACACCAAATACTGATTTCAGACACTTAATATTGTTTTTTTTTCTTTGAAAATTTTCTCATTTATTTGTACTAATTTAAGGCGCGTTTGTGCATTAAATCTCATTTAATTCTAATGATTCCTTCATGGTGCTATATTTTTTTTTTACAAACAGCAGTTTATATTTCAGTTATTGGTTTCTAAGTCTTTGCATTTAGCTTTCGATTGTATCGAAAAACATTTTTGTAGCCCCCTCACTTCTTTTTTTAAAAGAACAAAAATTGAAAGAATGTCTAAATCTTAATATATTTATTTTTTAAATCCTCGTAACTACACTCATTGGAGTCGATTTTTGAATAGCAGATATCTACTCGACAAAAGGTATATGCTTGCCAAATTTTATGTTTGTTGGTCTAATAATTCAAAAACGGAAATTTTTATCTACAACTCCCACCGTAAAGTAGAAACAAGAGTAGAAAAAAAAACCATTCATATTTATATAGTGTAAGATGCAATAAGCCTTCAAAGTTCCTATAGCACAGAAAAATGAAACTTTAATATTTCACGAATAGATTTTAATAGAAACTGTAACACAATTTGTGTCTTTTCAAAGATTTCTTGTCTGTAATAATAATATATATAAATGCTTTTAAAACTTTTTTAAGGACAGAGAAAAACTGTTGCCTTATCCTTATGAGACTGATTGTTTAAATTATACGGAGCTTTGGGAAAGCCGAAACAGAACTGGTCCACGAATACAAGAAGTAGGTTTTTTTTTTTTTTTTGATATTACAATGTACTTAATCATTAACATTTTTCAAAGTTTTTTTTATTTGTAAATATGCTTTCTCCCCTTTTCAAAAATTAAAATTCCGTATATCACGTTGCATTAGCTTAATAGATTTTTTAAAATAGTTTTTGAAAGCACAATTTAGTTAAAATTTAATGATTTTCAATAATTTTTTCAACTAAGCATAAATTACATATTTGTAAAGTTAACTCTTCTATTTAAAGTAATATATTTATGTTTATTATGAATAAATACAACAGATTGTGAAATAATTTAATAGGAATTGTAAAATTATCACTGGCCATTTCTGGAGAATACTTGTGACGTTTGTATATGTTTAGGAGAATATTTTGAAAATGGTTCGCTCTATGTTCATTTTTTGTCCAAATATTGTACTTAAATAATTTTTTATTGTAATACTATTCTCAAAACAGTTTTATGTACATTTTCTAATCTAAGTGACACTAAATATCATAAATATTATCCAGTTATACGCTTTTGCAAAATCATGGTTCCAAACGTAGTCGGATACCTTAAAGAAATGAAGACATTTCGGTAAAAACCTTTAACACATATGCGGCAACGGTTATCAAATCCACGATCAAATTATATTTCTGAATTTAATATGAGTGAAAAAAGAGTTTCTATAGTAATAAAATATTAATTATAAAGAAAATCGCAAGAAATAACACATAAATAGATAATTTTTTTGACAATACAACACATTGAATTAAAAATTGCAATTAATCCTCATTTCTTGATATCTATAAATGAAAATAGAATGAAGAATCCAAACATGTTTTAAACAGAAAAGTAATTGTTACAAATGATAAATATTTGTTAAAAAGATTTCGTAGTGTCATCTAAAATCACAAATAAAGAAGAAAAATGTATAGTTAGAAATTTATTTTTTGTTTCTTATGTATTAATTCTATGAGAATATTCAGTAATAATTGACTCTTTAAAATTATGATTTATAAATTTTAATTTTCATTTTCATTCTTTTAGATGTGCTACCATAAATGCCTTCTAGAATCCACAGCGAAGCATGCCAATTGCTCTTTTGTATTTACACTTTACCCAAATGATATGGAAATATGTGATCTCGGTAGGTTACATATTCTTTTATTCATATAAAAGATAGTTAAAAATTTAAAAGAAAGTAAAGTATTAAAATAATTAATTTTTTTACGAAATTATAATTTAACTTAAAAATAGAATCCCAAACCCTTATCTTGAAACAGATTCTTACGAGGGTTGGGGCATAAGTCATGGCAACTATTTTTTTTTCATGTAGATATGTGAATGGATCACAAACGCATATGTGTCGTGTGGACGTTCTGCAGGCATAGTGTGTATACAGAACACAGATGTCTCTGCGATAGCTGGTAGTAGCACAGCGAAGGCTGTGAAATCAGTCAGTTGGTGAGTGTCGTGTGATGGAAATAACCCGTATTGAACAGTGCGCTTACATCAAAATAGCCGTCCTCCGAGAGAGAAATACGATGGAATGTCGCAGTGAATTTGTGGAAGCCCTTGGGAATAGTGTCCTACCATACCCTACAGTAGCACGGTGGATAGGAAAGTTTCAACAAGGACGTGTGTCAACCAGTGAGGAGCAACGTGGTGCGGCAAATGCTGACGCTGATGGTATTCAGCACCTCCCACATCGTTGTGGTGACAGTGGCAGGGGACATTGAGGGTCTTTAGGCCCAGGTTTGCAAATGTCATCTTTATGTGTACTGTGTTGTCATTCTTTTGCACAGTGAAGGCCATATTGCCCTGTATATACTACTGCAATTAATTAGTGTGTTACGATATTTCAGTGCTATTCATTGTTCACACATTTAGTTAACACCTTATCCTTTCGTCTGTATATGTCACATTATCCAACCGGACAGGTATCTTCAAGAAAAAAATAGCTGCCATGACTTTTGCCCCAACCCTCGTATTAATTTGAAAGTCATAAGTTTTACCTACTTAGGATCAATTATTACTTCTGATAACAGAATATCTCATGAAATCCAGAATCGATTATACCTGGGAAATAAGGCTTTTAATGGACTGAGGAGGTTCTTAAAATCTAAATTTCTTTCAAGAAACACAAATTTTTTAATTTACAAAGCTCTTTTTAGACCAATTCTGACGGATGCATGTGAGACTTGGACAATCACAGAACTGGAAGAAAATCGAATGGCATCTTTTGAGAGAAAAATACTCCGAAGTATACTTTTGGAGGCGTAAATGAAAACAATAGCCGGAGAAGAAGATACAGTTTTGAATTATATTGAATTTATAAACAACTCGATATTTGGATAATTGGATGGCCTATATAATTCAATGTAATGTCGTCCACGTCACTTGACCATGGTTCAAAATTACGTGGTCCGTCGCCAAAAGCCCTCGTATAGCTGAACAGTGTGACATTAATATTCACTCACTCACTCGCCGCAAAAGCTAAAGATCATTTCGTAATCTATTTTTAGATTGTGAGTTCTTAATTCATATACAGGGAGATTTTTTTATTAATTCATTTGCTAATTAATTTAATGTAAAAATATACAAGAGAGCGGGAATGGCTATGTAAATTATTCTTATTCAATATACACAGAAGACACTAAGATGAAAAAATATTTTCGTATTTTAAATTCATTAATTTCATGTGTAACATTTTTATTCGAAATATGTATAGTAAAGCTATACAAAAATCTCGAAATATGTACGTGCAATACAAGATTACAGAGAGAAATAATTGAAATAAACGTTAATTTGATTACAGGTAATGTTTTTAGATAATGACGCTAATAACAAATGTTAATTCATAGCGATCAATTTTTTAGCGATTGTAAATGCTGTTCTAATATTAATCCTGCAGGGTCAAAAAGAGTTTTGTGATAAAATCATATTATTTATCTTTATTTATTCTTTCTTTTCAGAAAAAATGACCGACGATTTCATAGAGGACTACAATGTCTGCAGAGTACGTTGCAAAGACGATTGCGCGTAAATATATTTTTTAAAATTTGTTTAATAACTCTAAATGAACTTTTAATTATTTTAATGCATTTTTTAAGACATCAGTAATATTAATTTCTTTATGGCTATTATTTTTGATATACGCTCACTGCCCAAAGTGAAATAAGGTGTGGTAAAATGTTTAACTGACTAGAAATGAGGCAGAAAAGTAGTAAATATTTTTAATGTATGAAATGAAACAAAAGATTAAATAAAAAATGAAAATAATATTGAATTTTCATAAATTATAAGGTGGACTACTTTCGGAGTCAAAGGCAAAATGATATTTAAATACAAATTAATTAAACAAAACCAACATATATTTATGCAACATATGTACAAAAACCGATTTGTAACCACCTCTCAAGCTCGTACAAAGTTTGCAGCGTGCACAAATTTACCATGCTAAATATATTTTTACGAAGATCGGGTTTTGAGGATTTTATGCAAATCAGCCGCAAAGATTAAGACAGTTCTTCAGGAGTGATGAAAATTTATCCTTGAAAGATACAGTACTTAAATTCACTTAATAAACCTCAGAAGGCCTTCAAACCTTCTACGGCGCTTAGACACAACTATCAAAGCCAAAATACTAGTAAGCAAAAGATTATTCACAAGCACTCGCTAGTCCTACACAACAGCCGAAGTAATAACTAATCGCTAGTCGAAATTTCACAGTCAAATCAATACTACTCTTCATCGGCCAAAACAAGACTAACTCAGTTTCGGCGAGTGATTGCCTATTTATGGGCCTTGCGGATTTTTCTTGAAAATTCCGCTTGCGTCAAAGATCGTGATAATAGTTGATTTCTCCTGCAATTTCAGGAAGAATCCGTAGGGTCACGAACCCCAAAAATGGTTGCCAACATGGTCAACAAGTCACCAAAATGATCGCTAAAAATGATGCCAACGTGGCTTTATCGCCAACATTTCACCAAGTTTCCATAGAATAGTCAACATAATGTAAGGAACGGCGTTGCTTGCAAATAATGCATTTGTAACATAAAATAAATACAACATAGAGGAATATAAACGTATTACACATCCAGATATATACATTATTTACACTATTTTAAGTATTCTTTGAGCAAATTTCGTAACACTATGTAAATTTACCATGCCATCTATTTTTTTTATTTCTTACTTTACTTTAAGAGAAATAGCCATTATGCTTAACTCTGGGAGAAACCCATATAAATATATATGTTTGTGTGTGTGTGTCTTGATTTGAGTACAATCACCACAAAAATAAATGCAAAACTTTGCATGTCAGTTTCTTTTTAAGAAATTTTGAATAAGAAATTATGAAAATCATTTTTTATTTTGATTGACTGTAAGACTTAAAAGGTTTTAGAAGAAATTTACACAGCTTTTTGTTCCAATAAAAGTTACTGCCGAATGGTAATTTATTCTCTAAGCATTCAAATTTAAAGTTACGGGTGCCATTGAATTAAAATAAGAATTTAAATATCGATTATAATTTTAATACGACGATTTTATCACCCATAGCTTTGAAATTTATCAGAACCAAGTAAATCGTATGCGACAAATATTTTTATTCGATCTTTACTTTTGTATGCAATTATGCCGTATTTTACATTATTGGCAACACATGTTTACAATTCGAACTGTTTTTCAGGAAAACGAAGTACAATCTAAATGTTCAAGAAAGATTTACAAGAGACTTCGTAAGTTAAAAATATATTAAATTGTTTATTAAAGAATTTGAAAAAAGCGAAATTCTGCAAAAAAAAAAAAAAAAAGTTATTTATTCTCTTCACGAAAATGAAAAAAAAAATTATATGAGATTTTTTTTATTGCATGTTTTTAACTTAGATTTGATTTTAGACTGTTTTTTTAAAAGAGATTTTTATGCATTCATACTTAATAATAAATTTAGTGAAATATAAAGAATTATATGATGGTTAATATGGGATAAAATGACGCATAAATGACCCAGTTAATATTAATTAATAAAATTAGCAATATGCTTTTTTTTTTGTTTTGCAAATTTCAATTAATGTAGTTTGCAACTCATTTAAAAGTAGCACAGTGTTCTAATTTTTGTAAATGCATTTTTAATTTAAAATTGTTGTATTGTACAATAAACTGCACTAATAGATAAAAACAGTTTTTTTTTAAAATTATGTGTATCTACATAAAAAAAAACGTTATAAAATAAAAATAATAAAATTATTTTGATATATGCAATATTTTTAAGGCCAGTTCACTCGTTAATTTCTTTTAAAATATGAAGAGTATTATTCTTTCATTCATTTTCGAAAAATAGTTCAAATACAACTTGCTTGTACAGCACATATACTAGAATAAGCTACAAAATGTCTATGTTTTATATTAACAGTTATCTCAAATCCCTTTCAAAATCATGAAAATAAGGCGGAATATATATTTTGCAAATAAAACGTAAACCTGAGAGAAAAAAAAGGAAAAGAAGGAGAAGACAATCTAAAATAAAACGTTGTTACACAAAAAAATATGTACAATTAATTCTATAAGATTCAATTGAAAATTAATTATTGTTATTGAAGATTTTAATACCTTGTGATTGAGTTGCTCTTAAAATAATCTTAATCTAAAGAAATTCTTAAATTTCTTTAAGTATTTTTATTGTTGTTGGAAAACAATATTACAACAAAAAAATTTAAAAGACAAAATTTATTTGAATATAACTATTTTATGACATAAATTTTATTGCATTAATTCAAATATTTTTCGCCATTCTTATAGAACTTTTTAATTCAAGAATTAAATTAAATTATGACAAATAATCTGTTCAGTCCGTAAAACATATTTGTAGAATTCAATTAGAAATAATTTATTATTAGCTCCTTCTAAAACTTTATGTTTTGTTTATTTCTCATAATGATAAATTAGATTGATGAGAAGATATAAGTAGTTTTTTCATAGAACATGATAGGTTTCCATTTTACTTATAATAAGACTCAGTTATAAGATTTTTAATTACCGGAATCTTAACTTTTCAGATTTGGGATGCACAACCATTCGAAAATCAGTAAGTGTAAGAATGTAATTCTTTCAAACTTTTATTTTATTATGTTAAGAAGCGTATAATTTTAGATAAGAAAAAAATTCTGAAAAAGCCAAATATGTTTAATAACTCAGCCTTAAAATCAATACATGTATGATTTCGTATTTTATTTTAAAAATATAATCATATTAAAAATGCTAATGCTTAGAAATGCTTTCTTAATGCTAAGAAATTGGGTTTATATTCATGTACAGTTTCGAATAAAAATACCACATTAAAAACTTTATTTCCCCATTTATATGTCTGAAAAAGTAAGAGTACATACATTTTAAAATTCAAACAAATTAAGGAGGGATAAATGCTATATATAATAACTAAACTAAGAATTTCCACTTCCATTAAAAATTATGCACCTAAGGATCTTTAGAAATATGCAAACAAAATTTAACCAATAATTTTTTTAAAAAAAGTTAATATAGATTTATTTCATCTGTATATTAAAATCGCCCTCACCGCTTATTTTAAGTACATGACTTAACTTTCTGAAACAGAAGTAGATTTATCCAGTGCTGATTTAAGCTCATTTCGAGCCCTGGACGCAAAAGATCTACAGGCCCCCTAGGCACTGGAGGATCTAAATTTATTACAAGAAAATCTGGTTAAGTGCAGCTTATCCGGACCCTTCTGGGCCCCTGGGCATCCCCTTCAAGTGCCCTATGGATAATACGGCACTAGATTTATCATTTACACCTTTGTAGCCCCCCCTCTCTCGGAATTGATTTCCTCAAA